>RWGY01000087.1:0-197763 GCA_007726485.1 Eragrostis curvula | reverse complement strand
GCTCTTCCTCAAGATCTTGTGGATCACTTCGACGAGCTTGATCGATTGACTGGGAGAAATGCTATTGTCGAAGTTCCGCCGCAACCGGTTCCTCTTGCTGTTGTTCCTCCTAATGTTATTATCATTAGTGATGATGAAGGCTCCGAAGGTCGTCAAGTTAGGCCTTCGCCGCCAGTCGGGGTGGCTAGTCGAACTCGTAGTAAGTCGAAGAAGTAGGTGTTTATATCTTTGCACTCTTAGCTTCGAATATTTCTGATTAGTCTTCGGTTTTGATCTGTACTTCTGTAACTTCGTGCTGAATGAAAAGAATGCCTTTCGCTTTGTGTGTCTTCTTTTCCAAGATTCTTTTCGTTTCGTTTCTGCAGCTTGCTGTGAGTCCCTTGTTTTTTGCTTCGATTTCTCTGTTTGTAGATAGCCTTTGGTGTTATCATCTTGGGGAAGGTTTCGTCATCTTGGTGAAGGCTTTGTAACATTGGAGGAGGCTTCTCTGTGAAAGAGTCAAAAAAAAGGAACGAAGATTAATATGCAACATATGTAAAAGAGAGAATACATCAGATATGATATAATATATGTATAAGAGGCTTCGCCCATGAGATTTTTTCATTGCAGAAAGCTTCGCTTCGCGTTGTGCGGTCGTGGGTTTGTTGTGATGACTTTGTTTTTGTCATGCTGATTGTGGTCGTGGGTTCAACCCACGGACGGCGCCAAATGTTGGGGGATCGAAGGTCTCAGTGTGACGATATATAGAAGCGTTCTGGTTCTGGCGAAACCCTCGAAGGTTGACGATGCCTTCGGATCACCTCGCGAAGCCCTCCTTGTTCGTCGTCGCCGTCTACTGGTTGGAGCGAAGCCCTCCTTCCTGGTCCGCGGTGCCAGACGAAGGTGTTCTCATTCAGGTTCCCTGCAATTTGTTGCGCGAAGCTCTCCTTCACCCGCGATGCTGGGCGAAGGGGTCGAATGACTAGAGAGGTCTGAGCGCGGTGCAAATGATTCCCTCCTTGGCTCGAGGCCCCAAAAACCAGATGTCATTACATGATCATCTCCCTCCATATTTATAGGGGGCAAGATGATTATATTTACATGTATGCCATTGGCTACTTTAGCATGGCTCTTAGTTTGGTAACTTCGGACTCCTGTGCCATCTGCTTCTTTCATTCTTCCTTCGCTGATGGCTGTTGACCTTCGCGTGGGTCAGAGGGGCTTCGGTGTAGTTCCCAACATTACATCCTCCTTCGCGTGTGTCTTCTGGTTGCGGTTCGTCCCTTGACTTGGATCGCAGCTATCTTCCCAACATTAGCCCTCAACTGTTGAAAGGAAGTGAGCGCAGGCGTTTCCTTGAAGCATAGAAAGTGTTGCGAGTATCAATGAAGCGCGGGAAATGAGGAAGCAATCCGGCGCTTGAATATTTCATACCCCGGCTTGGGGGGGGCATGTGTTGACACCGGATTTTGGCCTGGGGCCCACTGTCAGTGTCAAGAGAGTTGTGATGGATGCGTGGAAGAAGTGGTGGCTCGCTGGAGGTCATGGAAGAGAAGGAGACGTGCGCGTGCACGTGTGGGTCCGAGTCCTTTTCTAGTTCTTTATCTGTTTTAGTTTAGAAAAGAATCTTAACCGAGTCATGTTAGATTCGGAGTGTGTCAGGGGTATAAATATAGCCCCACGATATATTGTAAAAACCCTAACCAATCAATACAATCATTTTTGACACATCGCCACCCTTTTTCTCGGCGGGATTTTTGTCGACATCGGCGTCCATCGGGGCTCCGGTTTCGTCGACTTGGATTTCGTCAGGTAAGCGCATCGACTTCCGTTATGTCGACTTGTCCGTAATTAGAATCGATGTGGCTGCTAGTTATCCGATAATTCAGGTTAATCAAGAGATCGACATTGCGCGTTTGCTGCCTGGAATTGTTTAATGACCTGGTCCAATTCTTTGCTATAGTTCAATTGACTTGTCCTCGCTGTAGCCTGGCAGTAGATTACCGATGCCGATCGCTGTTTAATCTGGTTATTCGAGTCACTATTGAATGAACTAGATTTGATTAAGTTTATCGCTTGATGATTGTGTACTTCGGTTTGACCTAGTCCCGTCTTACGTTTTTCTTCAGTTGACTTGTCCTGGGAAAAGCAATTAGCAGCGTGTCGATTTAATTAGATCTACTAGTTTGATAGTTCTTTCGGGGTGTTTAGCCGATTGTTTACCAAATTCAGATCTATGCTTGTTTATGATTTCACTGTCTTATTCTTAATGAGTAAAAGATCTGAAGCATGTTTGCCGATACCGATTCATGTTATATTATACTAGCCGATAGACTTTGCCGATCGCATATCATGTTCATATTTGTCGATGCCGATCCTGATGCCCGTGGTTGCTTTGTTTATCATGAAAATATTCATTATTGCGAACATGCCAATTCATTTCGAGCCGACAGCCGAATACCCTTGTTTTATTATTCTCGCTATTATTTTCTTATATCGGCTGCGGTTACGAATTGGCCTGTCCGGGGCCGGTAGCCCAGGGATTTTACACGCGTTTTCTAGTCTTTGTCGATTTGCAGGGAAAATCAACTGGCACGCTCCGGAAATCACTGTGTTCCAAGTGTTGGTCCTGAACAGAGTCAAGCAAATCTCTCAGGCCACGTGTGCGAAGCAGCGAAAGTCAATTTTGCTGTCAACAGTATACTAGTATAGATCTGCTGATTAATGACGATTTTATTGTAAATCTGTCACTATTTTTGGTGTTTTCCCGTTTTCCGCCAACTTTATGATGTTTTTCGCAGTCCGTCACTAACATGCCTCATTTATGACAAAAATCCGTATAAATCGGTGAACAATATTGTCTGGTGTCGCCGGTTTACTGTTCTAGGCTGGTTCTAGGTGGCCGATTTCTCACTAAAATCCCGTTTCGAGTACGGCGACCAACGGCGACCCACAATTTTCGTCACTAAAATCCAGTTTTCATCATAAATCAGCGTATCCGGCCTATGTGGTGTCCTATTAAGCATAAGCAAGCCCACATGTCAGGTATTCCGAATCCCATGCTCAACTATTGCTCAACTATTTTTCGTCACAAATTTCTACGCCCGCTGTTGACGGTGTAATTTGACAGATTTTACACCTCCAACACCGTCAATAAAAGCCATCAATCAAGGATAAAATAAACATTCTTTAATGAATAATGGCTTTCCATGAGTTTTGGTGAGATATTTGATGCAGGAAGGAAATACGACGAAAATCATCAACAACCGGAGGAAAAGTACACCGGCCGGCCCAATCATATGCCGGCCGGCCTACTCAGGCTCCACCTGCAGCCAATCTTCTCCCAGCAACGCCTCCACTGCTCCAACACGTCCGAACCAAGGCCCAGTCCAGCAGGAATCAACCGACATACCAGAACATGGGCTGTTGGGCCTAAACTTGAAGGCCACGCTAACTCTGTCGCCCCCACAAAGCGACCGACCATCCAACCGCCATCAGGAAGCAATCTGGGACGTCCAGGACAAAGGCGGTGGCGAACCGCCACAATGGACGGCCGGCCGGCCCCCCAACTAGGTCGGTCAGCCTAACTTGGCGCGGCCGCCACTCCATCCTCTGCTATAAGACACCCCCTGTCCTAAGGACCCTATAAATACCCCTCACTCGCTCCAGAACAACTCACACCTTGATACATACTTCATTTAGTTTCTTTTAGTAGCGAAGCGCTGCTGTAGTAGTGAGTGAGTGAGAGGGAAGGAGAGTCGGAGTTCTCGGGGATGTCGAGGCTCTGCTTCTACTTCGCCTCGGGTATGCTTCCTGCCTAGGAGTAGTCTACCACGTCTTCCAGGCCGGGCAACATGTAAGGATATTATTGGTCGGATAATGAAGTAAGTATTCTGCTCTATTCATTTATGGGTTTGAGGTATGTAGTAAGTATTTAATTATTTATATGCTTACTATGTTGACTAGCATATCGTCGTCGCTAGTTGTAACGATAGATGTAAACGTGGTGTTTAGATCTAGAGTTATCCCTGATTTGCCCGTAACCCCATGGAGGACGGTAGCCACACGTGTGACAGGCGTGTTCAGGCCTTTGCAATCCGCCACGTCCAGGTTATCGAGATGGTAGGGTCTTAATTATAGCACGTAGGTCTTTAGTATGTCGAGCCTAATTCTCAGGTTGTCTACTGAAGGAATGCATGTGCCCCGAAATGGATGATAGAGTAAGGACCTTACCGAGTTATCCAACTACTTAATTCCTTAACATTAGATTGCCTGGCTAGAAGACTCTTTTATTTATTGCTGCAATCACTAGTACCCTTGTGTGCCACCTTTTTCGGATAATTTGTTAGGATTAGAGTATCTTTTACACTGTTCGTTCCCTGTGGATTCGATACCTTAGGAATACTCCTGAGTGGAAGCTAAATCGGTATCCGTACGCTTGCTGATTAATTTCTTTTAGGCCTTAGGACTGCCAACAAGCTTTCTGGCGCCGTTGCTAGGGAACGGTAGCTGTTCTAGAAACTCGAACTTAGAGTCGTCCGTTAGAGGGTTATTTTTATTTTCTTTTATTTTTGTTTTTGTATTTTCTTTTATTATCATCACACTATGGATACATCGTCGATCTTCGACGTCATGGCTCCGAAAGGAGCATTATTGGAGCCTCCACTAGCATCAAAGCAAATCACCGCTACAAGCTATGAGATTCGTCCTGAGCTGATAGAACTGGTCATGAAGACACTGTTCAGCGGAGAAGACAATGCAAATCCATATGCACACATACGTCACTTTGAGCAGCTCTGCGCCACTGTGGTGACTTCAGGAGTCCCACAAGACAGTTTCAGATGGATGATGTTCCCATTCTCCATCACTGGCGAAGCAGCTCACTGGTATTATCTGCATGTGAGTGAAGCAGAAGGAGATTGGTACACTCTCAGGAAGCTCTTTTGCCTCTACTACTTCCCTCTCTCAAGGGTAATTGCTCTTCGCAAGAAGATCATTAACTTTGAGCAGGGCAGTAATGAGCCACTAGGAGCTCCCTGGCACCGCTTCCTCTCTTGCATTCAGGAAGGTCCAGATCTGGGAATTCCATCACCCATCCTCCTTCAACACTTCGCTGCAGGACTCAGTCCTCAAGGCCGCAACTTCTTTGATGCAGCCTCGGGAGGTTCTTTCCTGTACAAGACAAGCACAGAAGGGTTTGAGGTCCTGAAAAAGATCCTCAGTAATCTGAATGCCTATGAAGCATGTGCAGCTGAACCTCCAAAAGAAGAAATTCAAGCTGTTTCACAGGCACCTTCAGTCAGTTTACCAGAGAAAGAGGAAGAAGCATGTGCGAAAACACCCCACATTGAACCTCCACCAGTCGTAAAAACTCCAGAGGCAGTTCAAGAATCAGAACCTGCTCCAGAACCTATTCGAGAACCAAGGCTAGAGCCAGAGCAAGAGTTCTTCTTTGATTGCCCAACAAATCCAAAGCTATTCCAAGAAGACAGACTTCTCGCCGAAGGAAAGAACCAAGTTGAGTCTATTCTCCCTATAGTACCATATGAGGAGGATATTGACTTTTCAAAGTTTGGTGATACACAAAACTATCCAGTTAAGAAGAATTGTTGTTTGGATAAAGTTGAGCTTGATAGGATAGATTGGGAAGATAGAATGGAATATGATGAAAAGTGCATCAACTTTTCGCTATCTTCAGTGATGAATGGCTCCAAGAAGCAGAATGCACGGGAGATATTGTCAAGCTACACTCGAAATCCGGAAGCGTTCAAAAAAACTGTGGGTTTTGGACCAATAAGGAAGCTTTTTATGATTTGACAGCCAAGATCAACATCATGTCAAAGGAGGCGGCACAATTAATGGAGTTCCCACTAACCAGCCTGATCCCATCACAGAAAAGGCTGTTGTACTAGAACACACTCTACCAGACAGAAGGAGTTCTAGGGGAGGTTAAGATGGAAGTGAATGGACAACCCATGATTCTGAACTTCCACATCTTCGACATCCCCAAACAGGACTTTATCCTAATAGGGATACCCGTCTCAAACTTTACGAGAACGAGAAATACTCGAGAAGAGGTGGATATTCCTGTTAGACGAGAGTGCTTCTCTGTCGACTTCAGACATACACTCAACACTAAAGCAGAGGGAACGATTGAAGGGATGGATGAATTCACGGCCATTGAAGAGGCCGCAGCCATTGAATTCTTAGAAGCATCACAGCTTGGCACAGACGAGGGGACAGAGTTCTTCACAGAAGAAGAAGACCACTCTCCTTATGTTCAACTTGAGGAACAAGAAGAATCAGCTCCAAAACCAGTAGAGCTCAAACCGCTGCCACCAGGTCTCAAGTATAGCTTTTTATTCCACGACCGAAAGACTCCTGTCATTATCAGTGACAAGATACCGGCGAAGGAAGAAAAGAAGCTAGTAGCCGTGCTAGAGAAATACCGATCAGTGATTGGTTACTCACTAGCAGACCTGAAGGGAATCAGCCCACAATTCTGTACCCATCGGATCCCCATGGAACTCGACCACAAGCCTGTCCGAGAGCACCAACGACGCTTGAACAATGCCATGAGAGAAGTAGTGAAGAACGAAATTTTGAAGCTACTCAAAGCAGGGATCATTTACCCCATTCAAGACAGTCAATGGGTCAGCCCAGTATAGGTCGTACCCAAGAACGGAGGGATGACGGTGGTGAAAAATGATAAGAACGAGCTAATCCCTCAGCGCACAGTCACAGGATGGCGCATGTGCATCGATTATAGGAAGCTCAACAAGGCTACCAGGAAAGATCACTATCCGCTGCCGTTCATTGACGAGATGCTCGAAAGGCTGGCGAAGCATTCATTCTTTTGCTTCCTCGACGGTTATTCAGGATATCACCAAATACCTATCCATCCTGATGACCAAGATAAGACCACCTTCACTTGTCCGTATGCAACTTTCGCCTACCGGCGAATGTCATTTGGTCTATGCAACGCACCCGCCTCTTTCCAAAGATGCATGATGGCATTCTTCTCCGATGTAGTCGAGAAGATCATGGAAGTCTTCATGGATGATTTCTCGGTGTATGGAGAAACATTTGGCAGATGTCTCCAGAACCTTGAGAAAGTACTCCAGAAGTGCAAAGAGGCAGATTTGGTCTTAAATTGGGAGAAATGCCACTTCATGGTGACAGAAGGGATTGTCCTGGGACACAAGGTTCCCGCCAAAGGGATAGAAGTCGACAAAGCAAAAATTGAAGTAATTGAGTCACTTCCACCCCCAAGGAATATCAAAGGAATCCGAAGTTTTCTCGGGCATGCAGGATTCTATCGGAGATTTATTAAAGACTTCTCCAAGAAAGCGCGCCCTCTCACCAGTCTATTGGCCAAGGATGCACCTTTCGTTTTCGACAGTAAGTGCATGGAGGTATTCATTGAACTTAAACAAGCCTTGATAACAGCCCCCATTATGCAGCCACCAGACTGGTCACTCCCGTTTGAAATCATGTGCGACGCAAGCGACTATGCCGTAGGGGCAGTGTTGGGACAAACCAAGGATAAGAAGCATCATGCTATAGCTTATGCTAGCAAGACTCTCACAGGGCCACAACTGAACTATGCCACCACCGAGAAGGAGCTTCTAGCTGTGGTATACGCCATTGACAAATTCAGGTCATACTAGGTAGGAGCCAAAATAATAATCTATACAGATCATGCTGCCCTCAAGTACCTCTTGACAAAGAAGGATGCAAACCCACGTCTTATCCGTTGGATTCTACTACTTCAAGAATTTGACCTGGAAATCAGAGACAGAAAAGGAGTAGAAAACACCGTGGCAGATCATCTCTCACGATTACAAACAGAAAATCCTGATGAAATGCCCATTAATGATTATCTAAGATCAACTTCGACAGCTGAACGAAGGCGTTCGGAGTCAAATGATGGATCTGAATGCTGTAGCGTTCCAAGACGCGGTCCAGAAAGCCCCAAGCAGGCAGGCGAAGTCCCGCCTCATAGTAATCACGAAAAATGATAGTTTCGTTTGGCCTCGGCTGTGGAACAACCTCATCACCGGGCGGCCGGGCCTTGCCAGCCTCGAAGTAGCCCCTCTCCACATACTTAGCGATCTCAGTGGCGTTCACGAGCGAAGGCTTCAACCGAAAGGTTTTCTCATACACTGCAGGCATACGGAGCCGAGGGTCAACAACTTGTGGAGGCCTTCCTTGGCTAGAACCAACTCCCCCTCCAGCGGCAGAAGAGCTTGCTTCACCACGAGACAAGCTACGCTTACGCAAAAAATCACCGCGAAGCGCACTCTCTATATACTTTTCATAATCACCAGCCTCACCTGGAGCCGGAGCCGAAGGCGCGGCAGCATCCTTCGAAGGGGGATCGGCGGGGTTAACCACTGGTACGGCCGGAGCGCGGCTCCCCTCCTCAACGAAGGCCTCAGCGTCGACCGCCTTAGCCTTCGAACTTTCGCCGACGTCTTGGCCGTCGGAGTTCCTCCTCGTCGAAGAGTCCAGCAGCTGCTCGGACCCTTCGCTCCCAAGGGACATCACCCCTTCGTCCTGGCTAACAAGCTGCTCCTCGCCAGACATCGCGGGTTCCTCTTCGATCAGCCGAGCAGTGAACTTAATCCTAGGCATCAAAAAGCTAAGGCTGAACAAAGCGAAGAAAGAGTAGTAAAAACGAAGCCCCAGAAAGGTTAAGCGAAAACGAAGCAAAAAAAATGCATACCTCAAGGCTACCCGAAGCAAAAGAACCAAGCGCACCAGCACGAGCTCACAACCAAACCGAAAGCGGAAGCCCGAAGACGAAAAAGAAATGAGAGCGAGAGCGCGCGGAATGACCCGACCCCCTCCCCTCCTTATATAGGGGGGTAAAAAGCAGGGCAGATAATGCGCCCTCATTTCCTGCAAAAACGAGTAAAAACAATTTAAAGAAAATGGTAAAAATAAAAAAACAATCAAAGCAAGGCTTCCGGAAAATCACGCGAGCCTTCGCTCAGCGCTGCCGAACTCAACTCTAACGAGCAGGGGCGCTTTTTCCCGGGTATGGCTCCCGCCACCTTCTTTCTCTTCGGGGGTTCGGCTCAACGGAGTTGACCCTCGCCCACGAGGGGCTGGTGTTGGGGATTGGCGGGAAGATAGCCAAACCCAGGAGAGCCCCAACGGGCGAAGCCCGAAGGGGTCCTTGATTGATTAACTGACAGGCTTCGTATCATGGTGTGGTGAGATTGTCGTCCCTGCAGGAATCAAGCCGGCCACCCGGAGCGAAGCTCGCCGTGCTGAAGGAACGCGCGACTCGGAAGAAGGCTTCGGGTTCGGGAGACGAAGCCGTGGGCCAAGCCCGTCGCGAAGGAAGGCTTCGGGATCATCGAGGGCACTGCGCATCGCCACCCGAGGCCATCATCTGCGAAGGAATGACGTCATCATCACATTAGGGTTTGAAAACCACCAAGGGGGGCAGAGATGTAATGACCATAATGCCCTTTGAACAATAATGTACAGAATATTCCAGGATCAATAAGCCCAGATCAGGGGTAGTTTGGACCATCTCATGTAACCCTGATCTGGGTATAAATACCCCCTCACCTCCCCTGTGTAGGGGGACGGTTTTTGTAAGCTCGCAAGAGCAGACATGCTGTCGGAATGAAACACTTCGTGCCACACTTGTTACTCGAAGCATCTCAACGCTAACCCGGTGATTGGGGAGTTTACCTAGGTAAAAACCCAACAAACCTTCATCTACGGTCTAGCCCCGACCTTAACCGAGCCGTGTATCTTTCCCCTTGATTTATTTTCCTTATATTTTAATTAGAAAATAAAATTTTTGGTTTTCGGGAAAAGAGCAGCCCGGCCGGCCCCCCTTCTAGGCCGGCCGGCCCCGTGTTGCTTCAAAAGTTTTTGAATATTTTTGTGGCGGTGCTCCTGATCCAAGTAAATGGAATACCAAACCCTACCCTGCCAATCGGAGCTTATCCGCACGGAGTGAATTTTTCTCTTTATAAACACACCAGAAAATCATTTTTCACTCCATCCTCTTCCATCAAACTTTGACCATGGGTGAGAGAACACCAAAACAGAGCCACACCAACATGTCTCCCATCATGCCCAATGGTCCCCATCCAAGATCCACCAACACCAACGCCCGCGACCAGAAGCTAGCCTATGTCGATCAGTTTGTGCCGTCCAACAACGCGGAATCCAGCATCGCGAGGCACCTGGACTTCATCAGCCCCTGGGACACCGCGCTGGAGGCAGAGCTGCTCGCCGCTGGGACTATCCCAGGCCGGTCGGCCCCACCTCCAGGCCGGCCGGCCAGCCCGAGGCGCGGCAGGAGCCCGTCTCGCGGCAGCGGGAGCCCCTTCGCCGGGAGATCGCTGGCCCCTGCTGGTGGCATCGGGAAAATGCAGTATCGTGGTGGTGTGGCGCATCCTTTCATCGGCGAGCTGTCGCCAATGAAGGGAAAGTTGCCGGCGCTCCCGACTCCGACCCCAAAAGAGGAGCCGATGAGCCCTCCCATGGAGGTCTTCCGCGTCGCTGAAGAGTACCACATGGTGGATGGCAGCCAATCCTTGTCCAAGGATGAGGAATCTGATAGGTCTGTAAGCCACAACGGCAAGGACGCCTATGAGAATGCCCCCACCTATAGGGCATTTGGAAGCCGGGGCAAGGAAGGATGCGCCAAGGTGGTGTACGAGAAGGTGAGAAGGGGGTGGATCCAAGCCACGGAGTCTTTTGACTCCTCCCCCTCTCAAGGAATGCGTCGCCATGCTCCACCACCTGTCGCTGATCCCCCTACGGAATCCAGCGACGACGCTAACGAGGAGTTGGTGGAGATACTCCTTCGCATGGAGAAGCGCCTAATTAAGGTCGAAGACTATCAGGCCGAGCAGCACTTGGAGGTGAAGGATTGCAAGGACAAGATCGACCTTGTGAGGAAGGGATTAGTGGCCAAAACAAAGAGGCACTACAAGCTCACGGGGTTCATGGACTACTATGATGCACCCTCACCATAGGAGCGTTTAGGATTAGTTTGAGCGGCGCTAGTTTTTAATTTCCTCATTCAAATTTGCTTTGAATTCGTTTAGGTTTGCTTTCCAATTATTTTATTTCTGTTGTAAAAGCGCCCAATGCTCCTATGAATAAATAAAATCATCTAGTGGTTAATGACTTGAGTGATAAATTTAATTGAGTGTTGGTTTATGTGGGTAACCACATAAACCAACCTTTTCGCGCTCACGTTTTCCCCGAGTGTGCAGGATAAAAATGACGTACAGATAATGGTGCACTGTCACGATGAAACAGAGGCGGAGCAGGGGAAGGACCCCGCCGGCCGGCCCCACTTATAGGCCGGCCGGCCTGGCCCAGACCCCCGATCAGGTCCATTCTTCTCTGACATTTATTTGTTGGCCTCCTCGCTCTATTTCACCTGTCTGTTACCTAAAAATAAAAATGTTTCTGAGAATTTAACCAAATGCAAACCATTTTCCATCGTCGGTTTCATGACATTTTATTTCACAATTGATTCTTGCTCACAAATTTAAATATTAAGGATGCTCCTGTCTATTTTGTTGTGAGATTTGATATGTGCTAAAGACTTGACCCTTGTTGCTTCTCATTATTTCTTCGGGAATCATAATTCTGTCTTCAACCTTTGTGTCACAAATTCTCTCATAAATCCCATTAGAGCAAAATATAGAATAAACTCCTCAAAAAGCTAGTCGTGTTATAGTGAGTTCGATTAAGATTTAATTCTCTAAGGTTGCAAAGCACTCCTCAGAACTTTAGCCACACAACATTGATATGTGCAAACATGCCTTTAGTTATTCTGCATTACATCATCATTATTGCAGAATTGTCCACCAAAAAGAATTTCTGCTCTTTTGATCATCGCCTTTCATACATCAAGAAAAGTGAAGGAGCCCAAAGAATGCCTCATGTATCATGTGAATTACTCTCTATTCGGAAAAAAAAAGAGAAAGAAAAAGAGAGAGAGAATTCCCCACTTCAAAAAGAAAAAGGCATAGAAGGCTCCTCACTTATAAAAAAGGCAACATAGAGCAGAATTCAACAAGGCACATCATGTTGTTTCCACATGCACCTTACACGTTTAGTTGACTAAATTATGAGGATGTGCAAAGCACCTTTTAGACTCATCTCTTAATCTTACAACATCTATGCTAAGACTATGCCTTCCATACCTAGCCCCAGATAAAAGCCAAAATTTTAGAAGTAGGGAAGACCACTTTTTGAGAGGACAGGCTTCACACCACAATGAGTGATTCATGATTTTGAGAATTTCTGTGACTTTTGGGCAAAGGGAGAATTTTGAAACCCGAGGGATTTTTGATGTTGCACAGGATCTTTGTTTTCGCCATTCAATCTTCCAACTTCTCAAGACAGCGAGCTTTAGCCACTTCCACAGAGTGAGCCTGAGGAAATTGTTGGAATAACTTTGTCATGTCACCTTGATGATGTCTTTTCTTTGGTTCAATTCCTTTGCTCGGGACGAGCAAAGATCAATTCCTGGGGGGGGGATGTTGACGGTGTAATTTGACCAATTTTACACCTCCAACACCGTCAATAAAAGCCATCAATCAAGGATAAAATAAACATTCTTTTATAAATAATGGCTTTCCACGAGTTTTGGTGAGATATTTGATGCAGGAAGGAAATACGACAAAAATCATCAACAACAGGAGGAAAAGTACACCGGCCGGCCCAATCATAGGCCGGCCGGCCTACTCAGGCTCCACCTGCAACCAATCTTCTCCCAGCAAGGCCTCCACTGCTCCAACACGTCCAAACCAAGGCCCAGTCTAGCAGGAATCAACCGACATACCAGAACATGGGCTGTTGGGCCTAAACATGAAGGCCACACTAACTCTGCCGCCCCCACGAAGCGACCGACCATCCAACTGCCATCAGGAAGCAATCTGGGATGTCCTGGACAGAGGCGGTGGCGAACCGCCACAATGGACGGCCGGCCGGCCTAACTTGGCGCGCCCGCCACTCCATCCTCAGCTATAAGACACCCCCTGTCCTAAGGACCCTATAAATACCCCTCACTCGCTCCAGAACAACTCGCACCTTGATACATACTTCATTTAGTTTCTTTTAGTAGCGAAGCGCTGCTGTAGTAATGAGTGAGTGAGAGGGAAGGAGAGTCGGAGTTCTCGGGGATGTCGAGGCTTTGCAATCCGCCACGTCCGGGTTATCGAGATGGTAGGGTCTTAATTATAGCACGTAGGTCGTCAGTATGTCGGGCCTAATTCTCGGGTTGTCTGCTGAAGGAATGCGTGTGACCCGAAATGAATGGTAGAGTAAGGTCCTTACCGAGTTATCCAGCTACTTAATTCCTTAACATTAGATTGCCTGGCCAGAAGACTCTTTTATTTATTGCTGCAATCACTAGTACCCCTGTGTGCCACCTTTTTCGGATAATTTGCTAGGATTAGAGTATCTTTTACACTGTTCGTTCCCTGTGGATTCGATACCTTAGGAATACTCCTGAGTGGAAGCTACATCGGTATCCGTATGCTTGCGGATTAATTTCTGTTAGGCCTTAGGACTGCCAACACCCGCGTACACTGCCACATGGCGCACTAAGAAGCACTCAGCGGGCCCAAAAAATATAGAAAATTATTTTTATATCTAAAAATAGTATTTAAATAGGGTTATTTTTTAATGAGTGGAAACTTATTTTATTGTATTTAAATACTCTATTTATACTTGTAAAAATATTAATTCATGTCTGTGGGACCCATGTGTCAGGTATTTCCTCCTTTCATCACGTTGTTAAAAATGCACTCTGCGGGCCCACAATTTCTTGCTAAATATATTTATTAATGTATAAAAATATAGAAAATTATTTTTATATCTTAAAAATTATTTAAATGTGATTATTTTTAATGACTGGAAAGTTATTTTATTGTATTTAAATACTCTATTTACATGTGTAAAAATATCAATTCGTATCTGTGTATTTCCTCCTTTCATCACGTTGTAAAAATTGTGTCCAGAGGAATTTGAACTCAGAACTTGGTGCCATAGAACTTCGGACCTTACCACTACACCACAAGGGGCTTTGTGCTCACAAGTAGTGCTGGCCAAACAGGCCGTGCTTAGCGGGCTGGCCCAAAGCACGAAATTTTTGGCCCGGCCCAAGCACGGCACGGCCCGTTTAATTTCGTGCCGGGCCGGCCCGATAAAACTTTTCGTGCCGTGCTTGGGCCGAGGGCGTGGCCCGACGGGCGGCACGGGCACGGCCCGTTTAAGCCGCGGCACGCAAAGGCCCATTAATGGCCTATTAAAGCACGAGCCCGAATAGAGAATAGTGTAAATATATTTTGAATTCCTATAGACTCAAGAAGGAAACTTGGTCTGATGGTAAAACACTTCACTCTAGACCATGAGGTCCTTGGTTCAAATCTCAAGTCCCCCACTTTTGCATTCATTTTGCTATATATTTACACTAACGGGCTAAACGGGCCTAACAGGCTAAACGGACTTACGTGCCTAACGGGCCGGCCCGGCACGGTTATATAATTTCGGGCCGTGCCGTGGGCCGATGGCTCAGCACGATGGGCGGCACGGCACGGCCCGAAAAGAATTTCGTGCCGGGCCGGCCCGAAATTAAATAGGCCGGACTGGCCCGTTTGGACAGCACTACTCATAAGTAACTCTACTGTTCTATTACTACTAGAAACAAACTTCACCCAGGCCAGTCCAGCCGAGCCAGCCCATATGCCTCCACTCTTTAAGATAAAACTGGCCCATCTTGATTCTCTCTGCATTTATCCTTTTTGTAGCCCAACAAATTTGGCCCAACCAAATATCTGAAGAAAAAAAATAAAGACCGCGAAGGAAGAGAATCGAACCCGTTGCCTTCCGGATGGCAAGAAGGGTATCTACCACTAGGCTGATGCTATCTTAGACACGAATTATGGAATGTGGCTTTATATATTGCTTTTCTTCCTCGAAGGAAAACATAAAAAAAAAAAACAGAGAAGCCCAGCACAAAGTGCGTTGGGGAGATTCGAACCCAAGTCATACTAAGTAGAAAACGGCTAACCTTACCAATACGGAACAATCCATTTCTTGCTCCCTCTCCTTCAGAGGGGAGAACAGCGGGTTCCCTGTCCCAAAAAAAAAAAGAGCGGTAAAATAGCGGGTTCTCGTTCAAAAAAGTGGGTCCCACTCGTTCGCCCTACCCTTTGCTTTCCTCTCGCTAAAATAGCGGATTCTCATTCAAAAAAAAAAACTGAGAACAACCGGTCCCACGTGTGACCTTTCGCTTCACTTCCCTCTCCTGCGATGTAAATTGTAAAATCAATAGAAAATAAATTCAACTCATAAAAATATGAATTTCTTTTTGAAACTATACGTATGTGCCTAGATTTATCCTCAGGTGCAATCCACGTTTCATTGCTGTTGGGAGAAGGGACCAGCGCTAAGCCGTCGCCATTTACAAGACACGACCTAAGGGACGGCGACGAAAGCATCGGCGTTGGCGTGGCACAATCGAGGGAAATGGCGAGGGAACTGATCATTCAAGAACCCCGTAGCGCTAGGGTTAGGTCTTCCCAGCTGGCAAAATGACATGTGTACCCCTAGTCGACGCTTTTGTACATGGCTGGATCTCTCTTTGTAATGGCGACCGAAGGGCAGTTTGGTCATGTGTAAATGTCCCTTCGGTCCCTCCATAAATACCACGCCACGGGCACCGTGTGAGGGGACGGTTCATGATGTACTGTTACACCTGATAGTTATTGTGATCCATTCGTCTGTTCCATTTTTCCATTAGCTGCACCACTTATGTTAGGTGGAGGAGAGGTAACCGCGATAACCACCTCGAGTCCACAACATCGGCGCCCACCGTTTGTGTAGCTCAAGAAACACCTGCGATGCCCCACAAGAAATCTAAAAAAGCGATAGTCGAGCCAGTGATAGAAGAGTTAGAAGACGAAGTCCTTCCAGAAGACCCAGGATTCTCCGAGGAAGAAATCCGGTGGCAGGCAATCCAAGACTATGAAGCGGCAAAGATTCAGCGGAACGCCGAAATGGCGGAAGCAAGCGCAGTAACCGACAAGCAATTGGGCAAGCAACCCGACCCCAACCAAGTCGCCGCCATTTCTGGCAACCAAGCCGAAGCAAGCAACAAAAGACCAGTTGAACTTCAGGTTATCAACCCTTTCAATGTTGACAACAACACTGAAGAAACAGAAGCAGAAAAGCAAATGCGAGAGCTGCTGACCCTACAAAACACAGTCAAGAAGCTCCGAGAAGCAAAAGAGGGCAGAATGTCCGAAGAAAGAGAAAGAGAAAAAGAAAGATTGCAGCGGCAAATAGATGAAGCGAAGGCAGCCATCAGCGAGTTGCAGAAAGAATTGGAAGACATCAACAATGCCAGCGATCAGAACAGCGGCACAAGACAGGCACAACACTAGCGGACAGGCGTGGGCCAAGAACACGAAAACAATGGAGATAGGGCCCATAGAAACAGAACATATTATCGCCAAACCGTGCCAGCAATCAGCAGAGCAGACAAAAATTCACCTTTATCTAAGGGCCTTCAACTTGCTCCCTGGCCGGTCTCGTACAAGCCAGTATCGGTGTCAAAGTACAACGGATCCACGGACCCGAGGCAGTTTCTCATGTCTTTTGAAGCAGCGATAGCTTCAACAGGAATGGACGACGCAGTCCTCGCAAAAACATTTGTCACAGCAATTGAGCACCAAGCTCTAGACTGGTATTCCCGGTTACCGCCAGGGTCAATATACTCCTGGGAAAACCTGAGGGACAAGCTCTTGACCAACTTCCAAGGATTTCACAAAGCATCGGTATCAGCCAACGAATTGCGGCAGTGTTTTCAGGAGGAAAAGGAGTCATTGCAAGATTATTTTGGCAGATTCGTCAAACTGAAGGCACAGGCAGCGGACATACCGGATCAAGTAGTAATAGATGCGGCGATGAATGGCATAAGAGCCGGCCCATGTGCAACCTACCTGTCCATGAATCAACCGAAAACAATAGAAGAGCTTTTCGCTGTCATCGATCAATATATCATAGCAAACAACGATCACAGACGAAGAATTGAACAGTAGAACTTGGACCGCCAAGCAAAGACGGGTCAGACAAGTTACAAGCAACAAAACTGGAATTCAGCCAGAAGGCAAAATGGCAATCAAGAATAATCACCGCAATTCATCAATAACATCGATGGCCAAGAGAAAGGCAACGCTGAAGCATCCCCTGATCAAGGTTTCAGAGGCGGACGAAACTCTTGTGGTCGCGGAAGGGGCCACGGTTTCTCAAACAATTCGCGAAACCAAGAGCCGCGTAAGCCATATTGTGTCTTCCACGGTCCGGACAAGGGCCACACCACCAAAGAATGCCCTGAGACTAAAGGAGTATTGGAGAAAATGAAAAGTAAAGAGACACAGCAAGAGCAGCCAAAGACGATCAATCACACTTCGCAAAACACTTGGCAGTCACCGCCTTTTTCTACCCCTTTCGCTCACACTTTTTACCCAAATCACTTCATACCACAACCGTATTTCGCGAACCATTTCGCGAATCAGTTTAACCCACCACCGCCGCCGCATATTCAACACATGCCTACGCCACAAGTGAATCATATTCCTACACTACCGCCACCACCAAACCAAAACAGACCCGCCGAACAGTTACCTCCACCCCCGCCCAAACCTTCAACACCTCCTTCCACCTCAAATCAGAGCTTACCATCATATGGGGTAATATTACCCATCACCGGCGGGTCTTCATCTGAGTTCGAGAGTAAGAAACAGCGGCAGAATTATTTTAGAGCAGTGCATGCAGTATGTAACGGCCCCGTAAAGAAATCGCGGTGGTCGCACATCCCAATTACGTTTACCGAGGCAGATCTAAATTTGCGAAGTTATCCCCATACGGACGCCATGGTCATTTCGGCGAACACGTATGGCTGGACAGTCACAAAGATTCTAGTTGACAATAGAAGTTCGGCGGATATCTTGTTCAAGTCCACTTTTGACCAGCTGAAGCTAGATCCCTCATTACTCCAACCATCGAAGTATCCTCTCTACGGTTTCAGCGGCAGGGAAGTCAGAGCCATTGGAAAAATCAGCCTGCCAGTTTCTTTTGGCACCCTGGACAATGCAAGAACTGAACACATAACTTTTGATGTCGTAGACATGCCTTACCCCTACAACGCTATTTTCGGTCGAGGCATACTAAACAAGTTTGAAGCGGTATTGCACAGTGCATATTTGTGCATGAAAATGCCGGCAGTCAAAAAAGTCATCACAATTTTCGGCGATCAGCAAGAGGCAAGAAATATCGAGAGAGCAGTAGCTCCGGGACAGAGAAATGTGCATTACTTGTATGCACATCCAAATGTTCATGCCGTGCGCCCTTCACCAGAGAAAGTGCGACACAATAAACCAACAGAATTAGAGAAACAAATGGATAAAGAAGACCCACCAATCGAACCAATGGGCGAGACCAAGAGAGCGCTGCTTGATAAAAGCGTCCTGGGTCAAGAGGTCATCATCGCCGAAGGAATGCCAAAAGAGGAAGAAGAAGAGCTCGTCGCATTTCTCAGGAAAAACAAGGACGTTTTCGCATGGTCCGCCAGAGACTTACAAGGGGTCAGCAGAGATATCATCGAGCACAAGCTCAGAATAGACAGTAACACCAAGCCAAAAAAGCAAAAACTCAGAAAAATGTCCGATGACAGAGTGCAGGCGGTAAAAGCCGAAGTGCAGCGACTACTGGATGCAAAAGTCATCAGAGAAGTAAAGTACCCGACATGGTTAGCCAACACTGTCCCAGTGAAAAAGAAAAACGGGAAGTGGAGGATGGGCATAGATTTCACCGACTTAAACAAAGCTTGCCCCAAAGATGATTTCCCTCTCCCGAGAATTGACACCATCGTCGATTCAGCGGCAGGGTCAGAATTGCTTTCGCTGTTAGACTGTTTCTCAGGCTATCACCAAATATATATGTCCACGCCAGATGAGGAAAAAACAAGTTTTATCACGCCATTTGGAACGTATTGCTTCGTCCGAATGCCAGAAGGGTTGAAGAATGCCGGGCCAACTTTCTGCAGAATGCCAAAAGAAGCGTTTCTGCGATGAATTGTCGGCATCGCGATGTACTTTCCCTCATTTTCATATGGATTGCACCTGCACTCATAAATATACCAAGACTAGTGGAAATGATTAGTAATAAGCCCTACATCTACTCTTGGTGTTGGATATTGATTAAAAGGTGCATATGGTTGACGGTAAAAGATATGCTCTAAGGACCGTCAACAATAGTCAAAACATGTGAAGCATGCCAGAAATTCGGAAACAAAATCACCAGCCCGTCGCAGTTAACTCAGTTAATCGCGCCGGTTTGGCCCTTGCAAAGGTGGGGAATTGACCTAGTGGGACCTCTGCCCACCGCGAATGGAAACTACATCCACGCTGTGGTGGCCCTCGACTATTTCACCAAGTGGATAGAAATTAAGCCCCTGGTAAGCATCACAAGCGCGGCAGTCCAGAAGTTTTTCTGGCAAAATATCATCTGCCGGTATGGTGTCCTGGAGGAAATAACAGTGGACAACGGCAAGCAATTCAATAACCAAGAGTTCTGGGAATTCTGCCACTCTCTGCGCATCAAGGTGAACTTCGCATCAGTCTATCACCCAGAGTCAAACGGCGCAGTTGAAAACGCCAACAAGCAAATCTTCGAGGCAGTAAAGAAAAACCTCCTTGGCCAAAAGAAAGGGAAATGGGTCAAAGAACTCCCCAGGGTGGTATGGTCGCATAATACCGCAGTCTCCAGAACAACGCAATTCTTGCCTTTCAGGCTACTATTCGGTGCAGAGGCAATGACCCCAGAAGAAGTGAAGCATCAAAGCCTGCGTGGTCGCCTGGCAAGCCAAACAAATGAATTTCTAGCTGTCAGCAAAGACATATCAGAATTGGACAAAGATAGGGCAATCTCTAACCTAGAGAAGTATCAAGAAGAAACAAGAAAATGGTGAAACAAGAAAGTAATGCCTCGAGAACTCAAGGAAGGAGACTTGGTCCTCCTACGAACACCAAGAACAGAAAACAGCGGCAAGCTGATCGAAAAATGGCAAGGACCTTACATCCTAGCAAAGAGCAATCATCCAGGATCTTACCGCCTCGCAAACAGTGAAGGCCAAGAGCTGCCGCATTCATGGAATGCAGACAACCTCAAAAAGTACTACCCATAGTTTGTAAGAGAAAAGGGTGGCGTGCAGTTATAAACGTTGCCATTTTCTAGAATAGAATTTACTTTACCGCATTTCAAAAATGTATCCCGGGGTCTGTACTCTTTTCCTCACAGGGGAACCCTTTTGCAAGGGGTGAGGTTTTTAATGAGGTGTTCACGGTGTAATTTGACCGATTTTACACCTACAACACCGTCAGTAAAAGCCATCAATCAAGGATAAAATAAACATTCTTTTACAAATAATGGCTTTCCACGAGTTTTGGTGAGATATTTGATGCAGGAAGGAAATACGACAAAAATCATAAAGAAATGGAGGAAAAGTACACCGGCCGGCCCAAATCATAGGCCGGCCGGCCTACTCAGGCTCCACCTGCAGCCAAGCTTCTCCCAGCAAGGCCTCCACTGATCCCCCATGTCCAAATGAAGGCCCAGTCCAACAGGAATCAACCGACTTACCAGAACATGGGATGTTGGGCCTAAACTTGAAGGCCACGCTAACTCTGCCATCAGGAAGCAATCTGGGACGTCTAGGACAAAGGCGGTGGCGAACCGCCACAATGGACGGCCGGCCGGCCCCCCCTCTAGGCCGGCCGGCCTGCCTTGGCGTGCCCGCCACTCCATCCTCCTCTATAGGACACCCCCTGTCCTAAGGACCCTATAAATACCCCTCACACGCTCCAGAACAATTAGCACCTTGATACATACTTCATTTAGTTTCTTTTAGTGGCGAAGCGCTGCTATAGTAGTGAGTGAGTGAGAGGGAAGGAGAGTCTGAGTTCTCGGAGGATGTCGAGGCTCTGCTTCTACTTCGCCCCGGGTATGCTTCCTGCCTGGGAGTAGTCTACCACGTCTTCCAGGCCGGGCAACATGTAAGGATATTATTGGTCGAATAATGAAGTAAGGTATTCTGCTCTATTCATTTATGGGTTTCAGGTATATAGTAAGTATTTATTTATTTATATGCTTACTATGTTGACTAGCATATTGATCGTCGCTAGTCGTAACGATAGATATAAATGTGGTGTTTAGATCTAGAGTTATCCCTGATTTGCCCGTAACCCCACGAAGGACGGTAGCCACACGTGTGACAGGCGTGTTCAGGCCTTTGCAATCCGTCACGTCCGGGTTATCGAGATGGTAGGGTCTTAGTTCTAGCACGTAGCGTCGTCAGTGTGTCGGGCCTAATTCTCGGGTTGTCTGCTGAAGGAATGCGTGTGCCCCGAAATGAATGATAGAGTAAGGACCTTACCGAGTTATCCAGCTACTTAATTCCTTAACATTAGATTGCCTGGCCAGAAGACTCTTTTATTTATTGCTGCATTCACTAGTACCCCTGTGTGCCACCTTTTTCGGATAATTTGCTAGGATTAGAGTATCTTTTACACTGTTCGTTCCCTGTGGATTCAATACCTTAGGAATACTCCTGAGTAAAAGCTACATCGGTATCTGTACGCTTGCGGATTAATTTCTGTTAGGCCTTAGGACTGCCAACAAGCTTTCTGGCGCCGTTGCCTTGGAACGGTAGCTGTTCTAGAAACTCGAACCTAGAGTCGTCCGTTAGAGGGTTGTTTTTATTTTCTTTTATTTTTGTTTTTGTATTTTCTTTTATTATCATCACACTATGGATACGCCGTCAATCTTCGACGTCAAGGCTCCGAAAGGAGCATTATTGGAGCCTCCACCAGCATCAAATCAAATCACCGCTCCAAGCTATGAGATTCGTCCTGAGCTGATAGAACTGGTCATGAAGACACTGTTCAGCGGGGAAGACAATGCAAATCCATATGCACACATACGTCACTTCGAGCAGCTCTGTGCCACTGTGGTGACTTCAGGAGTCCCACAAGACAGTTTCAGATGGATGATGTTCCCATTCTCCATCACTAGCGAAGCAGCTCACTGGTATTATCTGCATGTGAGTGAAGCAGAAGGAGATTGGTACACTCTCAGGAAGCTCTTTTGCCTCTACTACTTCCCTCTCTCACGGGTAATTGCTCTTCGCAAGAAGATCATGAACTTTGAGCAGGGCAGTAATGAGCCACTAGGAGCTGCCTGGCACCGCTTCCTCTCTTGCACTCAGGAAGGTCCAGATCTGGGAATTCCATCACCCATCCTCCTTCAACACTTCGCTGCAGGACTCAGTCTTCAAGGCCGCAACTTCTTAGATGCAGCCTCGGGAGGTTCTTTCCTGTACAAGACAAGCACAGAAGGATTTGAGGTCCTGAAAAAGATCCTCAGTAATCTGAATGCCTATGAAGCATGTGCAGCTGAACCTCCAGAAGAAGAAATTCAAGCTGTTTCACAGGCACCTTCAGTCAGTTTACCAGAGAAAGAGGAAGAAGCATGTGTGAAAACACCCCCACATTGAACCTCCACCAGTCGTAAAAACTCCAGAGGCCGTTCAAGAATCAGAACCTGCTCCAGAACTTGTTCAAGAACCACGGCCAGAGCCAGAGCAAGAGTTCTTCTTTGATTGCCCAACAAATCCAAAGCTATTCCAAGAAGACAGACTTCTCGCTGAAGGACAAAACCAAGTTGAGTCAATTCTCCCCATAGTACCATATGAGGAGGATATTGACTTTTCAAAGTTTGGTGATACACGAAGCTATCCAGTTGAGAAGAATTGTTGTTTGGATAAAGATAGAATGGAATGAGATGAAAGGCTGCATCAACTTTCCGCTATCTTCAGTGATGAATGGCTCCAAGAAGCAGAATGCACGGGAGATATTGTAAAGCTACACTCGAAACCCAGAAGCATTCAAATAAACTGTGGGATTTGGACCAATAAGGAAGCTGTTTATGATTTGATAGCCAAGATCAACATCATGTCAAAGGAGACAGCACAATTAATGGAGTTCCCACTAACCAGCGTGATCCCATCACAGAAAAGGCTGTTGTACTAGAACACACTCTACTAGACAGAAGGAGTTCTAGGGGAGCATAAGATAGAAGTGAATGGACAACCCATGATTCTGAACTTCCACATCTTCGACATCCGCAAGCAGAACTTTATCCTAATAGGGATACCCATCTCAAACTTTACCAGAATGAGAAATACTCGAGAAGAGGTGGATATTCCTGTTGGACGAGAGTGCTTCTCTGTCGACTTCAGACGTACACTCAACACTAAAGCAGAAGGAACGACTGAAGGGATGGATGAATTCATGGCCATTGAAGAGGCCGCAGCCATTGAATTCTTAGAAGCATCACAACTTGGCAGAGATGAGAAGACAGAGTTCTTCACTGAAGAAGAAGACCACTCTCCTTATGTTCAACTTGAGGAACAAGAAGAATCAGCTCCAAAACCTGTAGAGCTCAAGCCGCTGCCACCAGGTCTCAAGTACAACTTTTATTCTAAGACCAAAAGACTCCTGTCATTATCAGTGACAAGATATCAGCGAAGGAAGAAAAGAAGCTAGTGGCCGTGCTAGAAAAATACCGACCAGTGATTGGTTACTCACTAGCAGACCTGAAGGGAATCAGCCCACAATTCTGTACGCATCGGATCCCCATGGAACTCGACCACAAGCCTGTCCGAGAGCACCAACGACGCTTGAATAATGCCATGAGAGAAGTAGTGAAGAAAGAAATTTTGAAGCTACTCAAAGCAGGGATCATTTACCCCGTTCAAGACAGTCAGTGGGTCAGCCCAGTGCAGGTCGTACCCAAGAAGGGAGGGATGACGGTGGTGAAAAATGACAAGAACGAGCTAATCCCTCAGCGCACAGTCACAGGATGGCGCATGTGCATCGATTACAGGAAGCTCAACAAGGCTACCAGGAAAGATCACTATCCGCTGTCGTTCATTGACGAGATGCTCGAAAGGCTGGCGAAGCATTCATTCTTTTGCTTCCTCGACGATTATTCAGGATATCACCAAATACCTATCCATCCTGATGACCAAGATAAGACCACCTTCACTTGTCCGTATGCAACTTTCGCCTATCAGCGAATGTCATTTGTTCTATGCAACGCACCCGCCTCTTTCCAAAGATGCATGATGGCAATCTTCTCCGATCTAGTCGAGAAGATCATGGAAGTCTTCATGGATGATTTCTCGGTGTATGGAGAAACAGTTGACAGATGTCTCCAGAACCTTGAGAAAGTACTCTAGAAGTGCAAAGAGGCAAATTTGATCTTAAATTGGGAGAAATGCCACTTCATGGTGACAGAAGGGATTGTCCTGGGACACAAGGTTTCCGCCAAAGGGATAGAAGTCGACAAAGCTAAAATTGAAGTAATTGAGTCACTTCCACCCCCAAGGAATATCAAAGGAATCCGAAGTTTTCTCGGGCATGTAGGATTCTATCGGAGATTTATTAAAGACTTCTCCAAGACAGCGCGCCCTCTCACCAGTCTATTGGCCAAGGATGCACCTTTTGTCTTCGATAGTAAGTGCATGGAGGCATTCATTGAACTTAAACAAGCCTTGATAACAGCCCCCATTATCCAGCCACCAGACTGGTCACTCCCATTTGAAATCATGTGCAACGCAAGCGACTATGTCGTAGGGGTAGTGTTGGGACAAACCAAGGATAAGAAGCATCATGCTATAGCCTATGCTAGCAAGACTCTCACAGGGCCACAACTGAACTATGCCACCACCGAGAAGGAACTTCTAGCGGTGGTATACGCCATCGACAAGTTCAGGTCGTACTTGGTAGGAGCCAGAACAATAATCGACACAGATCATGCTGCCCTCAAGTACCTCTTGACAAAGAAGGATGCAAAGCCACATCTTATCCATTGGATTCTACTCCTTCAAGAATTTGACCCGGAGATCAGAGATAGAAAAGGAGTAGAAAACACCGTGGCAGATGATCTCTCACGATTACAAACAGAAAATCCTGATGAATTGCCCATCAATGATTATCTGAGAGATGATATGTTACTAAAAGTAACTACCACCGACCCTTGGTATGCAAACATTGTCAACTACATAGTAGCTGGATATATACCACCAGGGGAGGACAGAAGAAAGATCATCAGAGACAGCAAATTTCACCTTTGGGATGAACCATATTTATATCGAGTTTGCTCTGATGGTCTCTTGAGAAGATGTGTCCCTACCCAAGAGGCCATAACAATCATTGACAGATGCCATTTGTCAGCTTTCGGGGGACACTATGGAGCATTTCGTACAAGTGCAAAAGTTTGGCAAAATGGTTTCTACTGGCCAAGCATGTACGATGATACGAAGGATTACGTGAGGAGATGTCCTCGCTGCCAGAAGGTTGGAGGGATCAACGCTCGTGACGCTATGCCCCTCTCAAATAATCTTCAAATCGACATTTTCGATGTCTGGGGAATAGACTTCATGGGACCCTTCCCAAGCTCTGAAGGATATGAATACATCCTCGTGGCAGTTGATTACGTTTCCAAGTGGGTTGAAGCAATCCCTTGTCGAAACTCCGACTCCATCCATTCGAAGAAAATGCACCAAGAGGTCATCTTCCCAAGATTCGGCACCCCAAGAGTGCTGATAAGTGATGGGGGTTCGCACTTCATCGATAAATCATTCAGGCGAATGCTACTCTCTCTGGGCATCGAGCATAGAGTAGCAACCCCTTATCACCCACAAACCAACGATCAAGCGGAGACATCGAACAAGCAAATCAAGAACATACTCCTAAAGACCGTCAATCAGATGGGTAAGAATTGGAAGTCGAAGCTGCATGAAGCTCTATGGGCTTACAGGAAAGCATACAAGACACCAATCGGCATGACTCCATATCAACTGGTCTATGGAAAGACGTGCCACCTGCCTGTTGAATTAGAGTTCAAGGCATATTGGGCTATCAAGAAGTGGAACATGGATCTCGATCAAGCCCAAATCAAAAGACAAATACAGATTGCCGAACTCGAAGAATGGAGGGAGAAAGCATACCATAGTTCAAAACTCTACAAGGAGAGAGTGAAAAGATGGCACGACAAGCGCATCCGGGAGAAGAGCTTCAAACCAGGCGATAAGGTACTTATGTTTAACTCCCGCGTTAAATTATTTGGCCATGGTAAGCTTAAAAGTAAATGGGATGGCCCGTACATGGTAGTAGAAACATCTAAACACGGGGCCATCACTCTCCAGAGTGATGACGGGGAGTACTTTAAAGTTAACGGCCAGCGCTTAAAAATCTTTCTGGAACCTTCCATGCCTGAGCTCGAGGAAGTAGATGTCCTCGAGTTCATTCCTGAACCTTCATCAATGGTCTAGCCCCGACCTTAACCGAGCCGTGTATCTTTTTCCTTGATTTATTTCCCTTCTATTTTACTTAGAAAATAAAATTTTTGGTTTTCGGGACAAGAGCAGGCCGGCCGGCCCCCCTTCTTGGCCGGCCGGCCCCATGTTGCTTCAAAAGTTTTTGAAAATTTTTGTGGCGGCGCTCCTGATCCAATTAAATGGAATACCAAACCCTACCCTGCCAATCGGAGCTTATCCCGCACTGAGTGAATTTTTCTCTTTATAAACACACCAGAAAATCATTTTTCACTCCAGCCTCTTCCTTCAAACTTCGACCATGGGTGAGAGAACACCAAAACAAAGAGGCACTACAAGCTCACGGGGTTCATGGACTACTATGATGCACCCTCACCATAGGAGCATTTAGGATTAGTTTGAGTGGCGCTAGTTTTTATTTTTCCTCATTCAAATTTGCTTTGAATGCAATTAGGTTTGCTTTCCAATTATTTTATTTCTGATGTAAAAGCGCCCAATGCTCCTATGAATAAAGAAAATCATCTAGTGGTTAATGACTTGAGTGTTAAATTAATTGAGTGTTGGTTTATGTGGGTAACCACATAAGCCAACCTTTTTGCGCTCACATTTGCCCGAGTGTGCAGGATAAACATGATGTACAGGTAATGGTGCACTGTCACGACGAAACAGAGGCGGAACAGGGAACAGACCCTACCGGGCGGCCCCACTTCTAGGCCGGCCGGCCTGGCCCAGACCCCGATCAGGTCCATTCTTCTCTGACACTTATTTCTTGACCTCCTCATTCTGTTTCACCTGCCGTTATCCAAAAATAAAAATACTTCCATGAATTTAACTAAATACTACGCATTTTTCATCGTCGGTTTCATGACATTTTATTTCACAATTGATTCTTGCTCACAAAATTAAATATTAAGGATGCTCCTGTCTATTTTGTTGTGAGTTTTGCTTCTCATTATTTCTTCGGGAATCATAGTTCTGTCTTCAACCTCTGTGTCACAAATTCTCTCATAAATCCCATTAGAGCCAAAATATAGAATAAACTCCTCAAAAAGCTAGTCTTGTTATGATGAGTTCGATTAAGATTTAATTCTCTAAGGTTGCAAAGCACTCGTCAGAAATTTAGTCACACAACATTGATATGTGCAAACATGCCTCCAGTTATTCTGCAATGCATCATCATTATAGCAGAATTGTCCACCAAAAGAATTTCTGCACTTTTGATCATCGCCTTTCATACATCAAGAAAAGTGAAGGAGCCCAAAGAATGCCTCATGTATCATGGGAATTACACTCTATTCAAAAAAAAAAAGAGAAAGAAAAGAGAGAGAGAATTCCCCGCTTCAAAAAGAAAAAGGCATAGAAGGCTCCTCACTTATGAAAAAGGCACATCATGTTGTTTCCACATGCACCTTACACGTTTAGTTGACTAAATTATGAGGATGTGCAAAGCACCTTTTAGACTCATCTCTTAATCTTACAACATCTATGCTAAGACTATGCCTTCCATACCTAGCCCCAGATAAAAGACAAAATTCTAGAAGTAGGGAAGAACACTTTTTGAGAGGACAGACTCTACACCACAATGAGTGACTCATGATTTTGAGAATTTCTGTGACTTTTGGGCGAAGGGAGAATTTTGAAACATGAGGGATTTTTGAGTTGCACAGGATCTTTGTTTTCGCCATTCAATCTTTCAACTTCTCAAGACAATGAGCTTTAGCCAGTTCCACAGAGTGAGCCTGAATAAATTGTTGAAATAACTTTGTCATGTCACCGTGATGATGTCATTATCTTTGGTTCAATTCCTTTGCTCGGGACGAGCAAAGATCTATTCCTGGGGGGGATGTTGACGGTGTAATTTGACCGATTTTACACCTACAACACCGTCAATAAAAGCCATCAATCAAGGATAAAATAAACATTCTTTTACAAATAATGGCTTTCCACGAGTTTTGGTGAGATATTTGATGCAGGAAGGAAATACGACGAAAATCATAAAGAAATGGAGGAAAAGTACACCGGCCGGCCCAAATCATAGGCCAGCCGGCCTACTCAGGCTCCACCTGCAGCCAAGCTTCTCCCAGCAAGGCATCCACTGATCCCCCACGTCCAAATGAAGGCCCAGTCCAACAGGAATCAACCGACTTACCAGAATATGGGCTGTTGGGCCTAAACTTGAAGGCCACGCTAACTCTGCCATCAGGAAGCAATCTGGGACGTCCAGGACAAAGGCGGTGCCGAACCGCCACAATGGACGGCCGCCCCCCCCCCCCCCCTCCAGACCGGCCGGCCTGCCTTGGCGCGCCCGCCACTCCATTCTCCGCTATAAGACACCCCCTATCCTAAGGACCCTATAAATACCCCTCACTTGCTCCAGAACAACTAACACCTTGATACATACTTCATTTAGTTTCTTTTAGTGGCAAAGCGCTGCTATAGTAGTGAGTGAGTGAGAGCGAAGGAGAGTCGGAGTTCTCGGAAGATGTCGAGGCTCTGCTTCTACTTCACCTTGGGTATGCTTCCTGCCGGGGAGTAGTCTACCACGTCTTCCAGGCCGGGCAACATGTAAGGATATTATTGGTCGGATAATGAAGTAAGGTATTCTACTCTATTCATTTATGGATTTCAGGTATATAGTAAGTATTTATTTATTTATATGCTTACTATGTTGACTAGCATATCGATCGTCGCTAGTTGTAATGATAGATATAAACGTGGTGTTTAGATCTAGAGTTATCCCAGATTTGCTCGTAACCCCACGGAGGACGGTAGCCACACGTGTGACAGGCGTGTTCTGGCCTTTGCAATCCGCCACGTCCGGGTTATCGAGATGGTAGGGTCTTAATTATAGCACGTAGCGTCATCTGTGTGTCGGGCCTAATTCTCGGGTTGTCTGCTGAAGGAATGCGTGTGCCCCGAAATGAATGATAGAGTAAGGACCTTACCGAGTTATCCAGCTACTTAATTCCTTAACATTAGATTTCCTGGCCAGAAGACTCTTTTATTTATTGCTGCATTCACTAGTACCCCTGTGTGCCACCTTTTTCGGATAATTTGCTAGGATTAGAGTATCTTTTACACTGATCGTTCCCTGTGGATTCGATACCTTAGGAATACTCCTGAGTGAAAGCTACATCGGTATCCGTACGCTTGCGGATTAATTTCTGTTAGGCCTTAGGACTGCCAACATGAGGCATACCTTTATAACCCTTTGTCAATACAAAAAGGCGCCTTTTTCCCAAAAATGTTTCTTATCCACTCGATGCGACGTCAAAGCGCTTCGTCATATCAAGGCTCTTTCGCATAAATCCGAGCCGGGCAACCCTCAAGAACGCCGATATGCATAGGCTCCAATCACGCCATCCGGCAAAGTCACTTCATCGTAACTCATTAAGACAGAAAGAAGCAAAAGGCCAAAAAGGCAACAACCCTTCTCCAAGGAGAAGATCATCCCAAGGGATGCGCGCAAAAGCGAAAACATCACAAAAGCGATATTATTCGCGTTGCGCCACAAAAGCTCGATGCGATAATGCGGTTCCGTCGCAAATTGCTACGCGGGGGGGGGGGGGGGGTGGGGGGAGGGGGGAGGGATGACGTTCGTCGTTCAAACCAACTTGCAACTCCACCGCCACGGCACTCGCGCTCCAAGCAATCTCCAAAAAACACAAGGGGCTACCACGCATGAAGTCGCGTGCAAATTTTTAAGCGACAAAAGCAGACCCCCCAATACGTCGCACACCTCGCATCATTAAAATGCCAAATTTCAATTACAAGCCAAAAAAATGGCGACAAACAGTTTAAAAGAAAACTAAGTCCACAAGCGCGACAATTCATACATCGAAGTCCAGTTGGACAACAAAGCCGGGATTAACCCCCACATCATAGGAGCAGCAGAAGTAATCCAAGTATGGATCCATTTCCATCGTCTCCGAAGGTTCGCTTTTTATCGAAGAATCCGCTTTGCGCAGAGGACGTGGCGCAGAGGAACTCGCCAATATTTCCTTGCCCTCGCGATAGTGTGCCACGCAATCTTTCCAAAACCTAGCAAAGGTAGCACGCGGAAATCGCGACACAAACTGCAGATGGGATTCCCCAGAAACACGAATTCCATTGCGCTCCAACCATTTCTGTTCACAACGTGCATACAAAATGTAATTAAAAGTACATTACAGACCAAAAGTCTCTCTCTTCCCCTAAAAAGCCTACAAAAGCTAAACCTCCTCAGCAGTTTTGGCGGCGCCCTCGGCCGTACAAGTCCCCACAGCAGGCGCTGCGTCTTTCGCGACGTCTTCAGTCGATGTCGTTGTCTGTTCGACAGGCGCAGCAGCCGAAGCCTGGGAAGTAGAGTCCTTGGACCGGCAAAGCTCCGGCAGCGCTTGAGGGCACATCTGTTCTAGCCATTTTCGCGGCGGGACTCTCCGTAGGTGAAGATGCACCGTGTTTGCGGGGCTGTTGACCTTCGAAAGATGCACTGGACTTTGAGCCCGCGAGCTCCAACTTTACCTGCCAACCAAAAGCAAATATGTCATTTGAATATTGACAAAAGCAATAACACTAAGCCCTGCAACAACCATCGGAAACCTCGGCAAGCTTTTCCGCGGCGAACTTGCGACTCGCCTCCACGCCATGGGCACGCCAATACTTCATCATGAATCGCTTCGAGACAACGTGGATGTTATTACTCATCTTGCTCGTGTTCACGTTGTCAAAGTTGCTGTCAGCATAGCTAGGACGCCCCAGATCGGGAAAATGCTTGCAATCTTTCTTCTCGAGAAGATCAAGAATAGCATGACAAGCCGCCTTCGCCGAAAAGGACCCGATGTTATCAAACACATCGGGGAGATCGCCTAGCTCCCCCTTAAGCCACGCAAAAAAGGCAGCAGGCCGAATACGCGACGCCTCAGCGGGAAGCGGATTTAGCTCCCCGCCAAATTTGCCGACGATCGCCCCGAGCTGACCAAAGGTGTCAGCGATGCCAGCAACAAACTCCGCGGCGTAAGCATTGGCGCCACTTTCCAATTGTTGATTCGCCATCTCCAGATCCGCCGCCTTTGAAATGGCAGAGGCACGCTTCTGCTCGGTCACATCCAGATCAGTCCGCAAGCCATCAATAATTGTTGTCATGCTCAGCACTTCGTCTTGTAGAGCTTTGCACACTTTCCGGACATTGGCAATCTCCTTTTCATAGTCAGCATTCCCGGTCTCAAGAATCTGACATCGCTCAATAAGCTTCTGGTTCTCCTCGCGTAACCGAGCGAGCTCAGAAGCGTCAGTCGCCCCAACTTCAGACCCAGGCAGTTTCCCCCACAAAACATTTGCGCCAGCAGCAACCTGTAAACAGCGACAACAGTTATCAACACAGGTCATAGAATAGAAAACTTTTAATTTCAATAAGGGCTAAAGCGGCGACTTACAAAGCTCGCCTGCCGCTCCAAAACTTGGGCGACGGAAGAAACAGCGGCACCAGCAAGATACGCCGCGAATTCTGTGGCCAGAAAAAATAAGCACGCAGAAAATGCTGAAAATTCAAAAAAGAAAAGCGAAGCAAGAACCTTCAGGGCTAGTCTGAAGTGAGCCAGCAACGAGGTCCGCCATAGGATCTGCGGCTTCTTTTTGCTCACCTGTAGAGTCACCTGAACCTGTGTCAGAGGAATCACTCTCAAACGAGTCGCTGGACCCAGACTCGCTAGAACTCGAATCCGCCGCAGTTTCGGAACTACGGCTGCGCCCGATGACATCTACAATGGGAGAATCTCTCGGCAACTCAACGTCACCAATATTTTCATGCCCAGGCGGGGCAGTGTCATCCTCTGGCACCTCATCTTCCAACAACTCCTCTTCCTCATCATCGCCAAAAAGAGACGGCATCAACGGTCGTCGAGGTCCTCGTCGCTCAGTCTCAGCGTCAAGGACAGGAGCATCAAACATCGTCGCGGTTTCAGGAAATTGCGGCGCTTCTGAGCTGCGATCGGGCTCCTCCTCTAGAAACTCTTCCTCCGAGTCATCGAAGCCAGATGCCATCAACTGACGACGGCGAGAACAAGCCTCCAAAATCTCTTCCACACTTTCAGCCCCATCCCCACCAGCTCCCAAGTCCTCGCGGTTTTTCTCTGAAACCTCGTGCAAGCCTCCAGAAACCGCGACAGACGCAGACGTAGCTGTAGCACCTGTGGCCCGAGAAATGGACTGTTTCCGCGATACCAGGCGGCGCTTCGCCTTTTCAGCAGCGCGAGAGCTGGATACAGACTTAGCCGCCGGCGCCGCTTTTGGCACTGGCGCCGGCCTTGGGGCTGGGACAGGTCTGCTGGGAGCAGAGACAACAGCTTCTTTCTCCCAAACTCTCCTCTCTACGTCAGTAGAACTGAGGAACACTTCCTCGCCTTTCTTTTTCCGACCCTTCTTAGTGACATGGATAACATGGTCACCGTATTTCAGCCCCATCTTGTCAAAAACACGGTTAAGATGGTGAGCCGGAACAAGAAGCTCTGATCGATGCTGTTTTTCAAGGGCAGTAAAAGGCCCGCAAATAACGGACACCGCAGTTTTGACAGCCTTCACAAATGCCGAACCAGTAATAGTTTCAGGCTTCTTATACTTCACATCAAGCACCTTATAAACAATCCGCAAGGCCTCCAGCTTCCGCTTCAAAAATTTCTTCGGAACCCAACCTTCGCGAATTGGCCAAACAACTGCAGCGATGAACTCTTCAACCATGTCGCACCCTCCAAGAAGCACAACCGCCTGCCGAAAAGCACGATCACAGTGCTTGTAGTTTTCAGTCTCCGAGAATTTAGGGGACTTGTTAAGATCCATGTCAATCATCCGACTGCGCAGCGGATAGACAGTCCTCCCTTCAGGATTGACCATGCTATCGACCTTCGCATAAAACCACCAATCTCGCCAATTTTCTGGCCACTTATTTTTGTCACCCCCTGCGAACTTGACCTTATCAAGCTTCGACTTTCCACCAAAACAGCGAGGCTTGAAGCTACACAATCCATATTGTGCGCTGAGATCTTCTTCACCAAAGAAAATGATGCGGGGAGTAACATGAACATCGAAATAGCGACAAAAGCAGCCAGAATCCAAAGCACCGCCAAAACTCTTAACAGCCCAAGCAAACTTGGAAAGCGTCGCCATCGCATTGGGAGTAAGGTGATGGACATCCATGTTGAATCGATACAGAACCTTATAGAAGAAGGTATGTGCAGGAATGCGCAACCCATCCTCGTAAAGGTCTCGGTATACGACAGCCTCATCCTCCTCAGGCTTCGGCGTTTCCTCCCCTTTCGGAGCCCTGGCCTGACCTTCCTCAAAGTAACCAAGTTTGATATACTCTGCGATGATTTCATCAGTCACAAAGGACGGCCCAATACGGCAAGTAGTTTTGTACTCCTTCTCTTTGGGCTGCCTCATCTTGCCAGCACGATCACGAGGGTCACCGGAGGACGGCGATTCAACTTCGACAACCTCCCGTCGCTCACCAGCATCAACCTCGTCATCTGTAACATCCCCAACCACAAAACGACGACGTTTCGATTCCTTAGCAGCAGACTCAGCAAGTGCCGAATCAACGTACAAATCATAATAGCGAGACTCCCCTAGACTCTTACCTTTATTGCCGCCTTTCTCAGCGCCCATTCCAGTCGTAGGCAAATCGGAAGCAGCCATCTCAAGACCAGCTGCTGCCCCCACAGAAGAGCCAGCCGCCACCTCAAACCTCTGTCTCTGCAAGGTAGAAATCGGGTTCAAATCATCGCCAATCTCCGCTTCTCCACCCTCGTCAACAAGCCTTGCAGGTTTCGCCACGCGAGACATCTTATTGCAAAACGCGACGATCAGAAACAGCGAAGCATAACTAACGAGTTTCTCGCAACACGAAACCCACCTCAAAAGTCCACCCGTCGCAAAAACACACGAGAATAATGCGAAAAGAAATCAAGAGACAAGTAGGGTAGAAAGAGTGAACAGGGGCTCAGCCCCCCCCCCCCCCCCTCGCGTCCTTATATAGGCGAGTACGCCCCGAAAAACGCGTCGCACATTCAAAAAAAATATTATTATTATTAACTAATTAATATTATTGTTTTTCTACCTTTCTCGATTTTCTTCCTCACAGGAGGGATGACGTCAGGGGCGCTGGTCTCTATCCAGTAAGATTCGCGAAGAAAAGTCGTTGCAATTCAAGGTCCCCGCAAGACGACTCGTCTTCGCGAGGGGCTATGTTGGGAGAAGGGACCAGCGCTAAGCCGTTGCCATTTACAAGACGCGACCTAAGGGAACGGCGACGAAAGCATCGGCGTTGGCGTGGCACGATCGAGGGAAATGGCGAGGGAACTAATCATTCGAGAACCCTGTAGCGCTAGGGTTAGGTCTTCCCAGCTGGCAAAATGACATGTGTACCCCTGGTCGACACTTTTGTACATGGCTGGATCTCTCTTTGTAATGGCGACCGAAGGGCAGTTTGGTCATGTGTAAATGTCCCTTCGGTCCCCCTATAAATACCACGCCACGGGCACCGTGTGAGGGGACGGTTCATGATGTACTGTTACACCTGATAGTTATTGTGATCCATTCGTCTGTTCCATTTTTTCATTAGCTGCTTATGTTAGGTGGAGGAGAGGTAACCGCGATGACCACCTCGAGTCCACAACAATTGCTTCAACCAATCTTGTGGCGCCATGTAGACCAATCGGAATGAAAGTTATAACAAAAATATAGTGTGATGCAAATTACACACATAGGATGATTCGGTGCTGAAAATAACACACACCGGACTATCCTATGTATGTATTTTCAGCACCTCGTATGCTTGCAGTAACTTTGCAATCTGAACTCCGATGTCGACCATCTTGTACTCTACGGAAAGCTTGTGAAGAACTCTACATGCATGAATAAGGTGAACCCCGTTTATTGAGTACATATTTTCATCATAATTATTAAACAAGCATAGAAATATTATATGTACTCCTGTGGGGATAAAGAACTAATCATCTTATGATGCAACATAGAGCCAAGAAGGCTTTTCTTATGGTCTTTTGCACCTCTTCATAAGATTTTAATAGAGTCCAAGATCATCAAAATCAAATTTAGGAGTGAAAACATATGGCAAAAATACGGCGTGATAAAAATTACTTACACCGGATGATTCGGTGCTGAAAATAACACACACGGGACTATCCTCTGTGTGTATTTTCAGAACCTCGTATGCTTGCAGTAATTTTTCACTCCGAACTCCCATGTCAACCATCTTGTACTCTATGGAAAGCTTGTGAAGAACTCTACATGCATGAATAGAGGTAAAACCCGTTTATTGAACCTAAATGTACATATTTTCATCTTAATCATTAATCAAGCATAGAAATATTATATGTACTCCTATGGGAATATTGTGGAAAGAACTAATCATCTTATGATGCAACATAGAGTTGTTGACGGCCCTTAAGTACCACTTTTGACCGTCAATTACCTGCATAAAAGAAATAAAATGAACACCAAACATAGTGGTAGGAGTTTATTACTAACGATTTCCACGAGTGTTGGTGAATTTGTGAGTGCAGGTACATTTCATATCAAAAGGAGGGAATTCACATCAAGAAGGCCACAACACATCACTCCGAGAAAATCAGCACAGGCAGCCCAACAAGATATGGATCAAAAGTCATACAAAACTCAACCAACTTGGGCCAATGCACGAAGATTATTGAACAAGACATCAAGTAGGACCCCTCGGCCAAAACCAAAGGCCAAATGGGCCAAGGGGGGGTCGGCCGACCTGCTACAGTGAGGTCGGCCGACCTGCTACAGTGGCCAATCTGGCCCATCTTTCTCTGGCTGGTCGCCACCGCCTTCCTGATGTCGGTTCTGCCTGCATTTAATGCGTTGAGGCGGTGGAGGCCCCCAAACCGTTCTACTCAAGACTATAAATAGAGGGGTACCCCCTCCCCTCAAGAATACACAAGAAGGAGAGCCTCATTCCACTCCCAAGGGCCTAGAGCCATTTGTACACTAGTAGAGTAGGGAGAGAGTAGGGTAGGAGAGAAGGGTAGTTCTCCCTGTGTGAGGACTTGGCCCAAATCTTGTATCTTGGGGGATACTTATTTATAGTGAAGTGTTCTTCGTTCGTTCATCGTTCGTTCGTCGTTCGTTCTTCGTTCATCGTTCGTTCGTCGTTCGTTCATCGTTTATCTTCATTACAAGTAAGTACTCTCGATCCCCTTTTGGATTGTATGTTTCTATTCTAGTATAAGTTCTTCCTTTACTTGCTTGCATGATCATCTTTCTATTCAAGTAAGCATTTAGAGGCAGAATTTATCTTTAGTCTTGTGAACTAGAATAGGTCTGGCAGGGAGGACTTGATTGCCTTGCTGTCACGTGACCTTGGGACTGGCATAGGGACTTAATAGCCCTGGTGTCACATGTCCTAGGAGAGGGTCGCCAGTAGGTGGTGACAGCCCTGCTGTGCTTAGTCCTTTCTGTTCTAGGGAATTGACTTCTTGGAATCGGTCTGGCAGCGAGGACTTAATTGCCTTGTTGTCACGTGACCCTAGGACTGGCCTAGGGACTTAATAGCCCTAGTGTCACGTGTCCTAGTAGGGGAGTTTGCCGGTAGGTGGTGACAGCCCTGCTGTGTTTACTCTTCCTTGTTCCAGATAGAACTTCATCCATAGAAACCCTCTCTACCCATACCTACCATCCTTCCTCGTGTCCTTGGACCAGCTAGACTAGTAGATAATTCCACTCCGTTCCCTTGGGATAATATAAATAACGATACCCTTGAATACTCACGGGTGAAGTGCTACAACGGTATTCTCCGTACGCTTGCGGATTTATCTGTGACGTTAAGAAATACCAACAAGCATTTCTGGCGCCGTTGCCGGGGAACGGTAGTTGCTTTTTGTCTTCGAACCTAGTTGGTCCTCGTATTGTGTCCCTTTTATTTATCCTTCTTTTTATTTCTTACCTTTTATCCATCATCAATCTTCCACCATCTATCATTTCTATCCTTTCCTTGAAAACACCAAAAACATTTATCATGGAGCCAGAACCTACAATCCTATCCTTCTCTGCTCCAAGGGGAGAGTTATTTGAGCCACCACCATCCTCCAAACCCATTTCCACCTCCGGCTATATGATCGACCCCACCTTTATAACCATGGTACAAAGCTGACCCTTCTCTGAAACTGACCAAGAAAATCCATATCACCATCTGCGAGAGTTCGAGCAAGTGTGTTCGTGCGTCGTGATCCAAGGCATGGCACAAGAAACTTTGAAGTGGAAATTGTTTCCTTTCTCCCTTCAAGAGAGAGCAAAACAATGGTACACCTATACCGTTGGGAACACGAGGGGGGATTGGGAAAAACTCCGAGATAAATTTTGCTTAGCCTTCTTTCCCTTATCCCGAATCGTTGCTCTCCGATTGGAAATCATGAATTTCTCGCAGAATGAGAAGGAGTCCATAGGTGTAGCCTGGGTTAGGTTTTCCTTGCTAACTCTTACTGGCCCAAACTTGTCTATCCCCGATCCCATGTTATTGCAACATTTCTATATGGGATAAGACAAGGAATCTGCCCTATATCTTGACATCACCGCTGGAGGGTCTTTTGCTTCCAAAACTCCGACCGAAGGAAGAAAGATCTTGGATCTGATCACAGAAAATAATTCCTTCAATCATCTTAGTGAGTCCCTCCAAGAGCGAGTCGTGTCAAGCATCGAGGAACCCTCAACATCTGAATCCATCCCTTCTTCTTCCACATCCCAAGATTCGCCTGTTGACCCACTTCCCGTACCAAGAACAGTGATGAAGGAAGAAGAAATTCATCCTCTTGACTTCCCGTTTGAATTCAAGGATGATCTCTTTGAAGGTTATGAAAACACCTCGAAGCATTCCCATCAAAAGAAACCACCAGCTCCTAGGCCTCCTCCTGATCCTTTTGAACGTGAGTTCCTTAGAGAAACCGTTCGGGAGTTGACCACCCTCATGAGTGAGGAATGGTTGAGAGAAGTTGAGCATTCCCCCGAGGTAATTCGGATTAACCAACCTTCTTCAATCATTCAATGCAACATAAGAGGAGTTACGGTCGATGTTCACTACAACCCCACTGTTGGTGCAAACCTAGTTTCTGATTCCTTTGCACACGAAATTCTTGGTGACAAACCTTTGATGCCAACAACCAAATCCTTCAAGAGCCCGTCTGGACATCTTCAAGAAGGACTTGGAGTTTTACAAAATGTGACCATTGGTCACAACAATCTTGAGGCCATCCTGGACTTCCATGTCTTTGAGATCGATGAGTTTAATATTCTTATTGGGCATCCAATAGAGAAGCTTCTCTTTGATGCACCAACACTAGGAACCCTTGACATCAAACTTGGGAGAGAATCTTTTTCCATTCCGATCACCCGATCGAGAAATGCTTCGGCAGATAGTCTCCCCGAGGATGAGCTCATTGATGAGGAAGTGAGGGCTATCTATCCTATCGAGTCTCCTGAATCATTCCTAGACGAGTATGCTCATGATTTTATCCAAGAAGAGGCAGATCTAGAAGAACCTCTCGAGCTTCCTAACTTCAAAACACCATCAAAATCTCCAATTGAGCTCAAGCCCTTACCTCCCGGCTTACGCTATGCTTTTCTTCATGGCGATAAAGAGGCTCCCGTCATCATAAGTGACAAGCTCTCTAGAGACGAAACTGCTAGACTCATTGCCATTCTAGAAAAGCATAGATCCGTCCTGGGCTACTCTCTTCAAGACCTCAAGGGGATTAATCCCGCTCTCTGCACCCATCGCATCCCTACCAATCCTGATAACACACCATCTAGGGAGCCTCAAAGGAGGCTAAACAATGCGATGAGAGAGGTCGTCAAAAAAGAGGTCCTGAAACTCCTTCATGCTGGAATAATTTATCCTGTTCCGCATAGTGAGTGGGTTAGCCCCGTTCAGGTAGTGCCCAAGAAGGGAGGAATGACGGTCGTAAAAAATGATAAGGATGAGTTGATCCCTCAACGAACCATCACGGGATGGAGAATGTGCATTGATTACAGAAAACTTAACAAGGCAACAAAGAAGGATCATTTTCCATTGCCTTTCATTGATGAAATGTTAGAACAGTTGGCAAAGAATTCCTTCTTTTGTTTTCTTGATGGGTATTCTGGTTATCATCAAATCCCCATCCATCCCGATGATCAAAGCAAGACTACCTTCACTTGCCCTTATGGAACCTACGCCTATCGGAGGATGTCTTTTGGGTTGTGCAATGCACCCTCCTCGTTCCAAAGGTGCATGATGTCTATCTTCTCTGACATGATCGAGGAAATCATGGAAGTCTTCATGGACGATTTTTCCGTCTATGGGAAGACCTTTGATCATTGTCTTGAAAACCTAGACAAGGTCTTGCAACGATGCCAAGAGAAGGACCTGGTGCTTAACTGGGAAAAGTGCCACTTTATGGTCCGAGAGGGGATAGATCTTGGACACCTTGTGTCCGAGAGAGGTGTGGAGGTGGACAAGGCTAAGATCGATGTTATAGAACAGCTGCCACCTCCAACCAACGTGAAAGGGGTCCGTAGCTTCTTGGGTCATGCAGGGTTCTATCGCCGTTTCATAAAAGACTTCTCTCACATCGCTAGACCCCTCACGAGCCTTTTAGCCAAGGAAGCTCCTTTTGAGTTTGATGATGAGTGCATGAAATCCTTCAATATCCTCAAGAAGGCACTCATATCAGCCCCAATCATACAACCCCCTGATTGGACGTTACCCTTTGAGATAATGTGTGATGCTAGTGATTATGCCGTTGGGGCGGTCCTTGGCCAAACCAAAGATAAGAAGCATCATGCTATATCTTATGCTAGCAAAACCTTGACGGGAGCTCAATTGAATTATGCAACCACTGAAAAAGAGCTTCTTGCCGTCGTTTTTGCTATCGATAAGTTTAGATCTTACTTAGTGGGAGCAAAGGTTATCGTCTACACCGATCATGCTGCTTTAAAATACTTGCTCACTAAGAAAGATGCTAAACCGCGCTTGCTACGATGGATTCTTCTGCTCCAAGAGTTTGATCTTGAAATAAGAGATAAGAAAGGAGTAGAAAATTCTGTGGCAGATCATCTGTCTCGTATGCAAGTCACTAACATGCAGGAACTACCAATCAATGATTTCCTGCGAGACGATATGCTTCTAAAGGTGACAGATACCAACCCCTGGTATGCAGACATTGTGAACTTCATTGTGAAAGGTTATGTCCCACCAGGGGAAAACAAAAAAAAGTTGATCTATGAGAGTCGACGTCACCATTGGGATGACCCATACCTCTATAGAGTTTGTGCTGATGGCCAATTAAGAAGATGTGTGCCGACAGCCGAGGGCACCAAAATAATCGAAAAATGCCACGCCGCACCATATGGGGGACATTATGGTGCATTCCGAACACAGGCAAAGATTTGGCAAAGTGGTTTCTTCTGGCCAACTATGTATGAAGACTGCAAGGAATTTGTCAGAAGATGCAAGAGTTGCCAGAAAACTGGAGGCATCACAGCTCGCGATGCAATGCCCCTAACATACAATCTTCAAGTGGAACTGTTTGATGTATGGGGCATTGACTTCATGGGACCCTTCCCAAAGTCCCAAGGCTACGAGTATATATTGGTGGCAGTCGACTATGTGTCCAAGTGGGTGGAAGCAATGCCATGCACAGCCGCTGATTCCAAGCATGCCCGCAAGATGTTCCACGAGATCATCTTCCCTCGTTTTGGAACACCAAGAATGGTGATAAGTGACGGAGGGTCTCATTTCAAAGATAAGACCTTCCGAAGCTTTCTCAGGGAGCTTGGAGCACAACACAACATTGCAACTCCATACCACCCCTAAACAAGTGGACAAGTAGAAACATCCAACAAACAGATCAAGAATATTCTGCAGAAAACTGTCAATGAAATGGGGAAGGCGTGGAAGTCAAGGCTACCCGATGCACTATGGGCATATAGAACGGCATACAAAACACCCATTGGCATGTCACCCTACCAACTCGTGTACGGGAAAACATGTCATCTACCCGTTGAGTTGGAACATAGGGCACATTGGGCCATTCGCAAATTCGACATGGACTTCCAAAAAGCCGGGAAGCATCGAAAACAACAAATATCCGAGCTGGAGGAAGCAAGAGATAAAGCATACCATAGTGCCAAGATCTACAAAGAAAGAACCAAGAGATGGCACGATAAGAGAATAAAAGTAAAGGAATTCAAGGCAGGGGACAAGGTGCTACTCTATAATTCTAGGGTCAAGTTGTTCGGGCATGGAAAACTTCGGAGTAAATGGGAAGGGCCATTCACCATCGTCGATGTTGCAACACATGGAGCAGTCACACTTCAAGATGATGGAGGTAACCTTTTTAAGGTGAATGGTCAACGCTTAAAAGTTTTCCTGGAGCCTAATAAAAACCTAGATGAGGAAGTAGACGTGATCGATTTAGTTGACTTCAATAACCCACCGTAGCTTCCTACCTTGATTCCCCCTTTTAAAAAAAATAAAATAAAAAATACTAGGCGTTTTTATTTCCCTTTCCAACATATCATGCGCCTTGAGTTATTTTGCTTTATTCAATAAATTAGGGCTCGCCGGTCTTCAACCCCGGTAGAGTCCTTTTTGTGTTTCCACACTCTTTTGTTTGTTTTGAATAAATAAGCCAGGTACAAGAACAAGTGTGGGGGAGACCTCTTGTCCTTCATCAAGCACACATTTGAGATCTCCCACCAACACGATGCACAACATCGCACCAATCAACACGCAAATGAGTGGAGCCATCGGAACTAGAAGACAAAGATCAATCACATGACCCCTCTTAATCTCCACTTCATCTAAGGCGACGGTTTGCGCATCCTATACCCTACTCTCCAGATCTTGAGTTAAAATAATTTTTTTTGCTTCAATCACTAAAATTTAACTCAATGATAAAAACAAATCTTTTTATCCCTCAAACAAGCTTGCATGTTTCTGTTTGGTTGGCCAGCATACTCTTTATTCCTCGCTTCGCACACCTGTTGCTTGTGAACACCAATATCATAGGACACCATGCTTATCTAAGTTGTTGGCGAGTGTGATATGGTTGGATGATAGGAATCTTGCTTCTTCTGTGTAGAGTACTTGGGAATTTATTTTGCAAAATTAAAAATCCATAGCTTTGCACTCCTCAATGATCTTAAATTCCTACCAGAGCCAGATAATGATCACATTGAAAACCCCTACAAAATGCTACTTGTTATTGCTTTGAGCTTTGTCAAAATTGTGTGACCCTTGTGAGATTCTTGTCATACTTTCCTGGTCAAGATCACGTACACATACACCACCACCACCACCACAAAACATGCTAACTTCTACACTGGAAGTTAGCAACATCCTTTCCATTCATCCATTCACCAAAACAAAATACTCCTTCATTTTTTTGTTGATATCTCTCTTCAAATACTCTTGCAAAAGAGGCATGGCTATCAAAAAATAATAATAATAATAATAATAAAAAGAGAGAGAGAAGAAAGAAAAGAAGCGATAGCCATGTTCTCAAACAAAATTCAAGCACGCGAGAGATATCATCACATCAAGGAGTATCCATCTCATTCCATCTTCCACACACATATCCACTCACACACACACTCTTGATCAGATTGTATGGCTTGTTTTCTCTTTTGAATCCACTCTTTGACTTTGCAATATAAGTGATACAAGTATGCCCCTTTTCATCCCTACCAAGCTCCACATAAAGCCTTACATAGAAGCAGGATGAAAAAAGGCAACCCATTGCCTTGGTGAGGAATCATACACATTGAGCGATCCGAGAGTTATCATTCAAGGAGTACAAGCTATGCCTTTACTTTGAAAATCTTTGAAAAACCCAAGTTACTCAGCAGAGGGGTATTGATGACTTGAATCAAGATCGTTCCATTCCTCAACCGCCCAAGATAGCATATTAGCCACTTCAAAGTTCACAGGTGCAAGTATGGCTTGGAATAACTTGTATGCTAGCATCATACCATAGGAAGTCATGCTTTATCTTAATCTTCCACCTTCACTCGAGGACGAGCAAAGGCTCAAGTGTGGGGGTGTTGTTGACGGCCCTTAAGTACCACTTTTGACCGTCAATTACCTGCATAAAAGAAATAAAATGAACACCAAACATAGTGGTAGGAGTTTATTACTAACGATTTCCATGAGTGTTGGTGAATTTGTGAGTGCAGGTACATTTCATATCAAAAGGAGGGAATTCACATCAAGAAGGCCACAACACATCACTCCGAGAAAATCAGCACAGGCAGCCCAACAAGATATGGATCAAAAGTCATACAAAACTCAACCAACTTGGGCCAATGCACGAAGATTATTGAACAAGACATCAAGGAGGACCCCTCGGCCAAAACCAAAGGCCAAATGGGCCAAGGGGGGGTCGGCCGACCTGCTACAGTGGCCAATCTGGCCCATCTTTCTCTGGCTGGTCGCCACCGCCTTCCTGATGTCGGTTCTGCCTGCATTTAATGCGTTGAGGCGGTGCATTGAGGCGGTGGAGGCCCCCAAACCGTCCTACTCAAGACTATAAATAGAGGGGTACCCCCTCCCCTCAAGAATACACAAGAAGGAGAGCCTCATTCCACTCCCAAGAGCCTAGAGCCATTTGTACACTAGTAGAGTAGGGAGAGAGTAGGGTAGGAGAGAAGGGTAGTTCTCCCTGTGTGAGGACTTGGCCCAAATCTTGTATCTTGGGGGATACTTATTTATAGTGAAGTGTTCTTCGTTCATTCATCGTTTGTTCGTCGTTCGTTCTTCGTTCATCGTTCGTTCGTCGTTCGTTCATCGTTTATCTTCATTACAAGTAAGTACTCTCGATCCCCTTTTGGATTGTATGTTTCTATTCTAGTATAAGTTCTTCCTTTACTTGCTTGCATGATCATCTTTCTATTCAAGTAAGCATTTAGAGGCAGAATTTATCTTTAGTCTTGTGAACTAGAATAGGTCTGGCAGGGAGGACTTGATTGCCTTGCTGTCACGTGACCTTGGGACTGGCATAGGGACTTAATAGCCCTGGTGTCACATGTCCTAGGAGAGGGTCGCCAGTAGGTGGTGACAGCCCTGCTGTGCTTAGTCCTTTCTGTTCTAGGGAATTGACTTCTTGGAATCGGTCTGGCAGCGAGGACTTAATTGCCTTGTTGTCACGTGACCCTAGGACTGGCCTAGGGACTTAATAGCCCTAGTGTCACGTGTCCTAGTAGGGGAGTTTGCCGGTAGGTGGTGACAGCCCTGCTGTGTTTACTCTTCCTTGTTCCAGATAGAACTTCATCCATAGAAACCCTCTCTACCCATACCTACCATCCTTCCTCGTGTCCTTGGACCAGCTAGACTAGTAGATAATTCCACTCCGTTCCCTTGGGATAATATAAATAACGATACCCTTGAATACTCACGGGTGAAGTGCTACAACGGTATTCTCCGTACGCTTGCGGATTTATCTGTGACGTTAAGAAATACCAACAAGAGTCAAGATGGCTTTTATTATGGTCTTTTGCACCTCTTCTTAAGATTTTAATAGAGTCCAAGATCATCAAAATTAGATTTAGGTGTGAAAACATATGGCAAAAATACGGCATGATAAAAATTACACACACAGGATGATTCAGTGCTGAAAATAACACACACAGGACTATCCTCTGTATGTATTTTCAGAACCTCGTATGCTTGCAGTAATTTTTCACTCCAAACTACGATGTCGACCATCTTGTACTCTATGGAAAGCTCGTGAAGAACTCTACAGGCATGAATCGAGGTAAAACCCGTTTAATGAACGTAAATGTACATATTTTCATCTTAATCATTAATCAAGCATAGAAATATTATCTGTACTCCTGTGGGAATATTGTAGAAAGAACTAATCATCTTATGATGCAACATAAAGTCAAGATGGCTTTTAGTATGGTCTTTTGCACCTCTTCATAAGATTTTAATAGAGTCCAAGATCATCAAAATTAAATTTAGGAGTGAAAACATATGGCAAAAATACGGCGTGATAAAAATTACACACACAGGATGATTCGGTGCTAAAAATAACACACACGGGACTATCCTCTGTGTGTATTTTCAGAACCTCGTATGCTTGCAGTAAGTTTTCACTCCAAACTCCGATGTCGACCATCTTGTACTCTATGGAGAGCTCGTGAAAAACTCTACAGGGATGAATAGAGGTAAAACCCGTTTATTGAACCTAAATGTACATATTTTCATCTTAATCATTAAGCAAGCATAGAAATATTATATGTACTCCTGTGGGAATATTGTAGAAAGAACTAATCATCTTATGATGCAACATAAAGTCAAGATGGCTTTTATTTTGCACCTCTTCATAAGATTTTAATAGAGTCCAAGATCATTAAAATTAAATTTAGGAGTGAAAACATATGGCAAAAATACGGCGTGATAAAAATTACACACATAGGATGATTTGGTGCTGAAAATAACACACACGGGACTGTCCTATGTGTGTATTTTCAGCACCTCGTATGCTTGCAATAACTTTTCACTCCGAACTCCGATACCTACAATCTTGTACTCTATGGAAAGCTTGTGAAGAACTCTACATGCATGAATAGAGGTAAAACCCATTTATTGAACCTAATTGTACATATTTTCATCTTAATCATTAAACAAGCATAGAAATATTATATGTACTCCTGTGGGGATATTGTAGAAAGAACTAATCATCTCATGATGCAAAATAAAGTCAAGATGGCTTTTAGTATGGTCTTTTGCACCTCTTCATAAGATTTTTATAGAGTCCAAGATCATCAAAATCAAATTTAGGTGTGAAAACATATGGCAAAAATACGGCGTGATAAAAATTACACACACAGGATGATTCGATGCTGAAAATAACACACATGGGACTATCCTATGTGTGTATTTTCAGCATGTCATATGCTTGCAGTAACTTTTCACTCTGAACTGCGATGTCGACCATCTTGTACTCTATGGAAAGCTTGTGAAGAACTCTACGTGAATGAATAGAGGTAAAACCCGTTTAGTGAACCTAGGTGCATACGAGTTTAAAATTTTTGGAAGGTATGCACATTTCTTTGCTTTACTTTAGTGGTATGGAACATTGTATGAGATGTATCCATATGTGAACAACGTATAGTATCGCTTTACCGAAAAATAATTTGAAATTTTTACAACAAGCTTAGGGACCTTAAATATGTTGCCATGTCAATTTTTAGAATTTTTCAATCACATTTCAGAATTATTGTAATTATTTTATTGTATATTTATGATAGAAGGTCAAATTTTATGTAGCAAACAAATGAATCCTTCATCAATCTCTGAGACATTGACTATTATGGAACTTACGAGCTTAAATATTATTTTTAATCCTTTTTTGAATATTATTCTAGGTACACATTGTTAAATTTGGCGTTAATTTTGATAAACATGTAGAAATTAATTTAAAACACAAAAAATAGTAAATAAGTGTCAAAATTTTTGAAATTTCTAGACAGTAACTTGTATGAAGTATAGTACATTTTAAAAATGTATAATATACATGATCTCACTATTTTGCTAGAAAAATCAGAAATATATCTTAGTTAGTTGAGAATAAAGAAAAAACGTATACAGAAATGGGCCAAGACAGCCTCAGTTCAGCCCAATGCATTATCAACCGTTGGATCATCAAATCAACGGCACGCATTGTTGTAGTTGCCTATATGTGTTGCTCTCCCAACCCCAAACCCCAGCCTCGGTGATCCAGAAACCTCTCCTCTCCTCTGTTTGCTCTTCCCTGTAGCTGGTTCTTCTCCACGGTGATTCCCATCGTCTCCTTCGATTCATCTTGATTGGCCCCCCTCCTCCTTCCTTCCTGGTGTGCTGCCGGAGGTGAGTTGGAGGAGGACCCGCCCCGTAGCAGTAGTTTTCTTAGGTACTTGCCATCTGCATCTTGTAGCTGTCGGCTTGTAGCTCTCTCCAATCGCTAGTTATCACTGCCGGCTTGGTGCGTGATTTGTCCCCTGCTGCGATTGGATCTTTGCTCCATAGTTTCCCTTGTGGTGTTGCCGCGATGGCTTTTGGCCCTGTCAGTTTTCTCCCTGGCAGGTGTATTCTCCCCCTTCTCTTCCTTCTCTGTTGCTCTTTTGCAGGTGCCATGGAGGTGCTATGGTTGCCGGAGTTCTTTTGCAAAAAAATTTCTCCTCGATTGATGCTGCCCTCCCTAGTTTCGGGTCGATCGCACATGGCTGATCCCCTTATTCATCTGGGGTTGGGTCCTTTAGCTCGGCCCGGTGAAGCTCCTTCAAAATCTACGGCCGTGCTATCTTCTACCTCGATTGTTGGTGCTGGCTTTGAGGCGAACACCGGGAGGACCGCCGGTGAGTCAATCAAGCTGCATTAGAAGGCCCTTTCCCGTCCAAGGCTCGGTTGTTGGCAGTCAAGTTGTGCCCGCCGCTTGGTCCAGTCTGTGGACGGAGGCATTATCTTGGAGAAATCTGACGTTGATGTCTTCGGTGCTGGTCTCCTCCGTGTCTGGGATTTTGCAACGGCAATGCTTGATCTGTTTCTGTTGCTGGTGTTGGCATCTTCTCAGAAGGATCAGGATGTAATCTCTATTTTCTTTTATGTCCTTCTTGCCTTACAAAATGACCTGTTAGTAGTTTTTATCCTTTGTAAGGGTCATTTTGTATATTTGTTGTACCTGCAAGAGTAATGGGGAATGTTCTAGCCCTTTGTGGGCGTGTTTCCTTCAAAAAAAAAAAAAACCTAGCCACTCATCTGAATCCTCTCACTCCCTCCCCCGCCTGCCCCTCCTCTTCCAGATCTAGGCCTGCCACCTCCTTCCCCCTTCTCTACCTCCCTCTATGGCAGATCGTGGTGGCTTCACTAGCTGCACAGCCGCTTGGCCAGCTCGTGTGGCGCCATGGACGGCGTGCTCACGGCCTTGAAAAGCTTGGGCGGCGCGGCCACTCGGCCAGCTCGCACAACCACGTGGAGGGCCTCCTCAATGCGGGGGCCGCGCGGATCCGGCGTCCTCGACGGATCTGGCTAGTACAGGGCGGGAGCCGCGCAGATCCGGCGTCCTCCTCGACGGATCCGGCGACTAGAGGGTGGGGGCCGTGCGGATCTGGAGGCGACAAGGCAGGAGCCGCGAGGATCCGGCAAGTGCTGCCCACCTAACTGCTTCCTTGGTGCACGGGGGCGACTGCCTGACTGCTTGTGCATTAGTGCCTCTACTGATAATGGACAACGACTGCTATGCTTTGTGTTATGCTTTGCTCATGAATTCTTGGATGTGTGCTCCCTATTGTGTGCTTTGCAAATTGTTTACTCTCTAAAATGGCTCTGTACTGTTCTGTTCGTTTTCGGTATAGATAAATGTGTAGATACCTGAGGCATTTCTAGTTGAGATAGCTACTAAAGATGAATTAACCTTTCATAGAATATTCATATGAGGTCAGTTTCAATTAACCGAATATTTATTTGATTCATGGGCCTGGATTGAAGTGGTTTCAACTAGTTATTTCTTCTGTTCTTGGCCGACCGTGAAATTCTATTTACTTGTCATGAAGCCATGCATAGAACTTTATATGAGATTCTACTACAGATTTCAGTAGCTTTTGTCATGAAGCCAGACATATATTTCTGGTAGTGAAACAAGTTTTTGTCAGATTGTGCATTCTTTATGGTTGTGATGGTTGTCAGAGAGCTAATATTGGCCTTCCAATCTCTCTCTCTCTGATTTCCTTTATTGATTATGCAGGACTTGGTTTTGGCCATAGAAGCTGCTACAACCGCATGTCATCACCATGGGTATGTTCTGTCCTCCTAGGCTCATGGATTATTAGAAGTGTTCCAATCCAAAAAAAAAACTCTATCCTTCTGCACTTTCATTTTACTGCACTGCGGCTGCTGCTCTGTTCTGAGTAGTCCTGGTTTATTTACTGAACTAAGGATTGCTTACTTGATACTAATATATAGTGCAGCTGCTCTGTGTATTCTGTATATCATAAGTTAACTATATGCTAAAAGGGTACAGTTTAGGTAAACACACATAGTTGGCTTTATTGTGGGTTCTGAATTTTTCAACAACACTTGTATTCAAGTGCTTGATCAATGCAATATGCAACTTACCTTATTGCTAGCTGTATAGATATATGTGTAGATACCTGAGGCATTTCTAGTCGAGTTAGCTACTAAAGATGAATTAGCCTTTCATAGAATATTCATTTGAGGTCAGTTTCAATTAACTGAATGTTTCTTTGATTCATGGGCCTGAGTTGAAGTGGTTTAAACTAGTTATTTCAATTAACTGAATGTTTAAATTCGGTTTACTTGTCATGAAGCAATGCATAGAACTTTATATGAGATTCTACTGCAGATTTCAGTAGCTTTTGTCATGAAGCCAGACATATATTTCTGGTAGTGAAACAAATTCTTGTCAGATTGTGCATTCTTTATTGTTGTGATGGTTGTCAGGGAGCTAATATTGTCCTTCCAATCTCTCTCTCTGATTTCCATTATTGATTATGCAGGACTTGGTTTTGGCCATAGAAGCTGCTACAACCGCATGTCATCACCATGGGTATGTTCTGTCCTCCTAGGCTTATGGGTTATTAGAAGTGTTCCAATCCAAGGAAAAAAAATGCTATACTTCTGCACTTTCATTTTACTCCTGCTCTGTTATGAGTAGTCATGGTTTATTTACTGAACTGAGGGTTTCTTACTTGATACTGAAATATAGTGCAACTGCTCTGTGTGTTCTGTATATCATAAGTTAACTATACGCTAAAAGGGTACAGTTTAGGTAAACGCACAAAGTTGGCTTTATTACGAGTTCTGAATTTTTTAACAACACTTGTATTCAAGTGTTTGATCGATGCAATATGCAACTTACCTTATTCCTAGCTGTAGGCTCTAGCTGCCTCTATTTTATTCTTGCAGCACATAATTGCTTGTTTTCTTTTGATTCAGGAGATGATGGAAGAAGATTTAAGCCTGATGAGGACGTGGACCCTTAAATGCTCGTGGCTCCATTATTTTAAGGGAAATTTGTTTGTAGGACACTCTTCAATGTTGGCTTTGTCTCCTGGACACCGTATCGTTTCTTTTGGTCTCGTGGACACTGAGAAAATACGGTTTTTGTCTACAGGACACTATAGCGAAAAAAGTGATTATTTTTAATTTTTTTATCTTAATGTATCGCAACTTGAAATTTGGCACAAGCATACATTACTAAATTTCTTATATATGCATTTTTTTTTTCATAATTATTGTTGATTGTTTATATAACTTTTTCACTAATAAAATATTTATTTTTAAAATTAAACTATGCAAACAATTGGCAAAAGATCCAAAAAAAAATCACATGAACATAAAATGCAACAATGTAACCTTGTGCCAAATTTCTGGATAAAATATATCTTGTGCATTGAGATAAAAAATTTGAAAATAGTTACTTTTTTTGCTACAGTGTTCTGCAGACAAAAGCTATGCTTTCTCAGTGTTCACGAGACTAAAAGAAAAGAAGCGGTGTTTAGGAGACAACCAACATTTAACAGTGTCCTACAAACAAATTTCCCTTATTTTAACATAGATTAATATGTTGCAAGTCTGGTGTATGTTCAGTATTAGCAGAAGATGCCACTGGCACCTTTTATTTTTTTTCCCCTTGTCTCTGCCGTTACAAAATCATGATAATTGTTCTTGAGATCTCAATGAGCATGCATACAATCTGTGTAATACTTTGTTAATTAGTTGTACACAATTGGTGCTAATATTATGAAAGAAACGATGGGGGCCAATAAGAATTAACCCAACCCAGCAAGAAATGAACAGGGGTTGGACAGTTGGACCAATAAGAATATGCCACTGTTGGGGAATCGAAGGTTTTGTCCGACTCGGCGAAGCCCTCCAACGAAGAATGTACGATGATTGTGTCCTTGCGAAGCTCTCCTGGCGTCTTCGGCATTTGGATAGCTCCTGACGAGGCTTTATCGACACCTCGTAGTCTTCGAGCTCCTTGGCGAAGCCCTCCTGAAATGTCCGCGATGCTGGACTAAGTTCAACTGCCCAAGCTGTTCCTCGGGTCTTACTTTATGCGTTGTTCCGAAGCCCTCAATCGTCCGCGGTGCTGGGCGAAGGGGTTGAGGGACGACAAAGAAAAGTGGACAGAGTAAATGATGTGTCTTTGGCTCGAGGCCCCAAAAACAGATGTCATTACAGGGGGTCTCCCTCCATATTTATAGAGAGAGAGAAGACCATAATTACAACTATGCCATTAGGCAATTCTGTTAGACTCTTTCATAGTGGGCTCAGCTTTGCCTCTACCTGTCGACCTTCGCTGCTTCCATGGTGACCTTCGCGTGGTATCACATGCCCTTTGCTCGCGTCATGGAGCCTTCGGCACTGCTCTCGTTATCTTCGCGTCGGGCTCTTGCTTCGTCTGCTATTAGGCTTTACCCTTCTCATGTCGCCTGGTTCTTCGTTGTTTGTAGTGGCAGCTATTTCCCCAACATTAGCCCTCAACTGTTAAAAGAAATAGCGAAGGTATTCCTTGAGACAGTTATTTTTGGCTGCGACGTTATTTGTCTTCTTTGTTGGATTATTTTACTCATTATAATTTTTGCGGTTGTGTCCTTGTTCCGTTTGTTTTTACTTCCTCGTCCATGGTCCTCCATTGGTCTTTAAATACGAGTCGCTTTCACGTTCATTATTCATCTCTCGTTTTTACTGCTGAGCCTTCTTTGCTGACGTCACGTCTTCCAAAGGTATTTGTCTTTCTATTCCGATGGCTCGGCGGAAATCCTTCGAGCGAATTACTCCTTCACGAGGTTTATACATACCTCTCGTGACAAGGGTAACTTGAAACACTACTCCGAATCTGGGCTTCTTGACATTGATTTATATCGACTTCCCTTCTTTGGTCCGCAGCAGAAGCCTGACAACTTCCTGAACCCAAATCCTGACGAAGTCGTAGTATTTTCATCTTTCTTAGATACTGGTTTGTCCTTCCCACCTTCGCGCTTTTTTTCTCGTGTTCCCTCTTTGTACTATCTGCAACTTCATCATCTTACTCCAGTTGCTGTTGCAACTATTTCTGCTTTTGCTTGGGCTTACATGAGCGAAGGTGTCAATCCACATTCTCATGCCATCTACCGAGTGTATCAAGCTCGTCATACTCCTATTTATGACCACCAATGTCAGGTTAGTCCGTGCTTCGGTGCTGTTGACTTTGTGGCTAGGAAGGGGTTCGTGACTCCACTTCCCAGCTTTGAGCCACCGCTTTTTCATGAATGGGTAAAGGATTGGTTTTACTATCGCGTTTTGCCCTTCGAGTTCAATGCTGGGAAAGCTGTTGATATTCATATTATTAACAACTTCGAGCCTTTTATGAATCTTGGTGTTTCTCGGTCTCTTGAGTCTTTCCTGAGGGTTAGCGAAAAGATGACCCTTCGGGAGATTTTAGAGGAATGCTTCACTGACGACGTTCGCCCGCTTTCTCGAGATGGTTGGCGGCCTTCTCGTTTCTTATCAAAAAATTTACTTGGCTTAAAAGTGCCGTCTTTCTCTTCAAATCCAGGACCTCGTATGGCCTCTTTTTTCTCTTGTACCTTCGCTTACTTGTCTCTTCTTTCTTATTCTCTTCTCTCTTTTTTTTTTTTGTTATTGCTTCTCTTTGCTAACTTTGTTTCATTCTTTGCAGGTTTTACCCTCTGGTCAGCCCAAGATCGAGTCACTTCTTTTCTTGGAAAGTTCTCTCAGAAAGAATGGTTTGAGCGATCCCGAAGGGGGATTGGTCGTAGAATAAACAGGGTTTATCTGGGCTTGGATACCCTTCAGTCTGAGTATCCTTATCCCAAACTCTCATTCTGACGACGAAGCTTATCTGGAGCCAGTTGTGAGTGGTCCTCCTTATTTCAGTGCTTCGCCAGCTTCGACTATTGAAATGGGCTCTTCCACTACCCACATTGAGACTCCGGAAATTCATTCTGCTCCGAGGGATGCTGAGATTCCATCTCCTGCCAGAGGTTGTCTTTTGACCCTTTCGTATTCCACGATCTTTGAAGAGCCTTCGCCTGCTATTGCTCCGGGTTCTGCCCCTTTGGCTGAAGATCCCGTTATTTGTCAAGATGCTTCTTCTGTTATGCCTTCGACGGATTTATGTAGCTTCTCGCTTGCCGATTTCGGTTTATCAATTGATGCTCAAACTGGAAAGGTTGTTGATTCTGAGAACGCTTGTCAAAACCCCTTCGCAGGTTCTTTGACTTCTTGCTCTGGAGTGAAAAGCAGCTTTGCTTTACCAAAAAAGGCTTCGTTCAGTAGTCTTCTTGGCAAATGCAAATTTGGTGAGCTTGTGGCGACAGATGTTGTTCCCAACGAAGCTGTTTCTTCTTTACTACCTTCGGGTGATATACATCATGCTTCGCATCCTCTTGCCTTAGTTGGTTGTTCCCGTTGTATGTATTCCTTCATCTGTTATCACTCTTCTTCTTCTCTTTTTTTTTATGTGAATTTGGCTTCCTTCGAGCCTTACCTTCGCCTGTTTGTTTTTCTTTTGTTTAGGATCTTCGGATTCTGGGGTTGGAGAAATAGACATCCAAACTATCTTGTCTTCTCTGAAAGTGGACCTTCAAGATGTGGACCCTCTTAGCTCTTTTGCTCAGAAGCTTCGGCTTCCAAAAGTGGAACTTGGTCTTTCAAATCTTGACTCCGGAGTCCTTCTTCGCTCTTTGATTGCTCATCAAGTCAAGGTTAGACTAAGAGTCTTCTGTGTTTTTTTTATGCGATGCTTCGAGTATTTTCTTGCTCTTATGCTTTTCCTTTGTTTGTGCAGTCTATCACCCTTACTCAGGCTTGTGCCCGTCAAAGCTTGGCTTCGGAAGACGAGATTTCCAAAATATCCTCTCTTGAGGCTTCTCTTGCTAAGGCAGATGAAGCATTAAGGGTTTCGTCTTCTGCTGTTTCAAGATTGGAACGTGAGACTGCATCCCTTCGCAGCACTGAATCGGGACACGAGGGATATATATCTCTTATGGAGAAGACCATTCGTCGTAAGAAGTTGTTGCTTGAGAAAGAGGAACTTTTCCGTAAGTTTCTTTCCTCATGCCTATCTGACCTCGTTGAGTCGAAGGTGAAACTCTCGAATGATAGCTATGTTGCATCTCTTAGCTTCTGCGGTCTTCTTAAAGAATTACTTCACGCTGTTGGAGCGGGTTATGATAACCTTTCGGAAGATGCATCGCCAGAGGATATTAGAGAGTGGCTTCGCGTCAACCTGAAGGGACTTATAGGAGTTTGTCGTGATCATTCTTATGATGCCGTGATACTTATGATCCGGGACCTTCTTCATAGCTTCCTTTGCAATGGTAGTGACGCTATTGAGGTCGTTGCTCAACCAAGCTTCTCAGCGAAGGTCTCTGATCCTGGCAGCGGTTACGGCGCAGTTGAAGCTAGGTGCCTTAGTCTGATTGATGAGTTCTGGTGGTAGAGAGTCAAAACGGTTGTTCCTGACCTCCCCGAAGGGCCTTCCTGATTATCTTCACCATGTTGGCGTGTAGATATTGCTTTTGGTTGTTCAGCTTGTATCTGAGTAGATACTTTTTTTTTTGTTGCAAAACGGATGCTTTGTAAATCACCTTCGCGATCTATTTTGCCTCAAATATCATTTTTATGTCTTACTTTACGATGACTTCGAACTCTGTATTGAGCCTTCGAATTTTCGTAGCCTTGCATGATGTGCCTTCGCGCTTATAGTCCGAAGGGCGTCTTATGCGCTCTTTTTGTCATCTATCTATATGCTTTTCCGCGTGTGAAGCATTAATGTCGTGGTTGTATCATTACCATGATTTTTTCAGATCTGTTCATGAGAAACTAGCTTCGCTAATTCATGCGAAGGCTGTTATTTTCTTTGACATCCTTTGCGTTTGCGATGAGTGCTATTTTGGATTTAGCCTCAGCAGGCTGCAATCTCAGATTGTTTCTGGGGCCCTTGTTTAGAACAGGTACTCCGTAAACCATCCTTACTAGGGTTGTCATCTTCTTCATGTTATCACTTCGGGCCCTCCCGAGTCGAAGCTTTTGACTTGCTCCAGGTTATTAGAACCTGGGCTTTTTGAAGGCGTCTCTTCAGTTCTCAATCGAAGAACTTTTATTTTTCTGCCCCTTCTCTTGCGAAGGGCAATGACATACATATTGTAGATAGTTTCCCTCGTAATTTTTACGAGAGAATACTATCTGCATTATTTATGATGTATTTAACCTTGATTTCTTTATCAAGGGCCTGTGCCAGCTGCTCCGCAGTTCTTTAGTGAAGTAGGCTGTGTGTTGTTTTTGTTTAAAGGTATACGGCTTCGCGTTTCTCAGCGAAGGCCTCTATAGTTACTTCGTATTCTTGAACGTAGGATACTATATATTTTTATTGGCTTTGGTGCCTTCAACGGTTGATATCTTCGCGATCTTTTCGCGGAAGTTTTACCGCTGTTTTCTTTTTGCTTCACCTGACTTTTTGGCGAAGCTTTATTTCTGTCTGTTGGAGGCGAATCTTTTATCATCTTGACTCTATCAAGGTTCTTGTTCTCCTGGCGATTAGTTATCGAGAATGCTATCCTTCGAATTTCAAGAAGAAGCTTCGCATATACTTGGCGAAGGTCTTTCTCCTTTTTTTTTTTTCGAGATTTTGGCTTTTGCCAGTCATAGTACATTCGTAATCTTTTTTTTCGAAGATTACTATTTTTCCTTTTTGAATGTGGCTTTGCAGCCTTGATTGGGTGAAGTCTTCGTCAGCGTTTTTTCGGGTGAAGCCTTCGGTTCTGCTTATCGAAGGCTACACCTTTCTCTGCCTTTTTAGGCGAACTTTGTCATCTTGTCTTTGGATACGATAAGGCTTCATTTCTTTTGAGATATATAAAATATCATTTTGTATTTTCTTCCAGAATGTTCCTCCTTGCTATATATATATATATATATATATATATATAGGAAGCCTTTTTTCTACTCCCGGGTGTAGTTACTCCCATATTTGTATCTCACAATCTAAAAGGTATCTGTGTATACTTGAGGTTTCTAAAAAAAGTATGTACACATACTTGATTTTTAAAAGTGGTATGTGGACATACTCTTTTTTTTTATGAGGATATATCAAGTATATGGACATACTCCTTTTTCTATACAGAAAACGTGATATATAATAAGGTGCAAAAAAATATGGGTTCCACTAAATTTTTTTTATGGTTATCACTTTGAGAAATCTTATTTTAGGTATGTATACATACTAAAAATGATAAATGGGTATGTACACATACCCAAGATAGTTTTCCTATATATATATATATATATATATATATATATATATATATATATATATATATATATATATATATATATATATATATATATATATATATATATATATATATATATATATATATATATATATATATATAGGAAAAATCCATTTTACTCCCGGGTGTAGTTACTCCCACTTCTAAAAAACCACCTTGGGTATGTGTACATACCCATTTATCATTTTTAGTATGTACATATACCCAAAATAATATTTTTCAAAGTGATAACCATGAAAATTTTTTAGTGGAACTCATATCTTTTTGCACCTTGTTATATATCACGTTTCTTGTATTGAAAAAGGAGTATGTCCATATACTTGATATATCCTCATATAAAAAAAATAGTGTGTCCACATACCACTTTTAAAAATCAAGTATTTGTACATACCTTTTTTAGAAACCTCAAGTATGCACAGATACCTTTTATATTATGAGATATAAATGTGGGAGTAACTACACCCGGGAGTAGGAAAAAGGCTTCCTATATATAGCTGCTCCTGATTGCCTGGCTTGTTTTTCGCCACTTTTCTTGACTATGGAGTCTTTGTGGGATCGACTTCCTCGTGGCATTGTGAAGGACCTTACACGAGGCGGCTTCAAGCGTGGAGATGTTCTTCCTCAAGATCTTGTGGATCACTTCGAGGAGCTTGATCGACTAACAGGGAGGAATGCTCTTGTTGAGGTTCCTACGCAGCCGGTTCCTCTTGCTGTTGTTCCCCCATGTGTAATTATCATCAGTGATGACGAAGGTCCTGACAAACCACCGGCTAGGCCTTCGCGATGTTCCGGAGTTGCTAGTCGTACTCGTAGTAAGACTAAGAAGTAGCTTGTAGCCTGGTGTTCTTCTTTGACTTGTATTATTGTTTGTGTGACTTCTTTCGGCCTTCGTTACTTGGCTGGTTGCTTGTAAATTTAGTTTCCAGAGTAACTCAGCTTCTTCTGGCGATGTTTTTGGTGTCCTCATATGCTTTGTCTTCTATTGTTGTCCCGCCTTCGCTGATTGGGTTCCCTGGGTGTTTGCTTGTTCATATCAAATTATCTTCGCTGCCTGTTTTGGTCTTTGAAGGTATTCTTCTTTTAGGCGATTGGTGATGTTTGCTCCTATGCCTTTAGCTTTGCTCTTGCTTTTACAGTCTTTTTTGTTTCCTTTTCCTCGTGGGTTCGGCCCGTGATTCTTGTTCCTTCGCGATACTAGCCTTCTCTTGTCTTGTCAACCGAGCTTTTTTCTTCAATCTTCAGTGCGTTGTATTTCGGCATCTGTTGACTTGACTTTTGCCATCTTGGGTTGTAAACGTGGTCGTGGGTTCGCCCCGCGTGACGGCGCCAAATGTTGGGGAATCGAAGGTCTTGTAAGACTCGGCGAAGCCCTCCAACGAAGAATGTACGATGATTATGTCCTTGCGAAGCCCTCCTGGCGTCTTCGGCGTTTGGATAGCTCCTGACGAGGCCTTATCGACGCCTCGTAGTCCTCGAGCTCCTTGGCGAAGCCTTCCTGAAATGTGCGCGATGCTGGACTAAGTTCAACTGCCCAGGCTGTTCCTCGGGTCTTACGTTATGCGTTGTTCCGATGCCCTCAATCGTCCGCGGTGCTGGGCGAAGGGGTTGAGGGACGACAAAGAAAAGTGGACAGAGTAAATGATGTGTCTTTGGCTCGAGGCCCGAAAAACAGATGTCATTACAGGGGGTCTTCCCTCCATATTTATAGGGGGGGAGAAGACCATAATTACAACTATGCCATTAGGCAATTCTGTTACACTCTTTCATAGTGGGCTCAGCTTTGCCTCTGCCTGTCGACCTTCGCTGCTTCCTTGGTGACCTTCGCGTGGTATCACATGCCCTTCGCTCGCGTCATGGAGCCTTCGGCACTGCTCTCGTTATCTTCGCGTCGGGCTCTTGCTTCATCTGCTATTAGGCTTTACCCTTCTCATGTCGCCTGGTTGTCACACCCGATTTTTATATAGCAAAAATCAGATGCATTCTACATGTATGCCAGGATCTGTTTTATCATACATGTAGCGACATCATAGTGATATACAGTTCTATAGCGAATAAAACAACATAAATAAAACAAACCAGAGTTCTAAGCACAACAGCGGTAGAAAGCTCCAGGGCGCTCCACAGGCAATCGACTGGCGGCAACGCGACCTTCTATGCACCATCTTCAATGTAGTCTTTGGCTTCCTCACTGAGCAACAATAATATATGGAAAAGCAAGCGCATGAGTACATATCGTACTCAGCAAGTGGGGGAAAGTATGACATGCAAAGCTAAATCAAGAAAGGCTTAACTCAATGGTTGCATCTATGCAATCCTAATATACACTCCTATATCAAAGCATCCTAATTACTAAGTGTGATGATCACCCCCAAAACCAACATACAACCGCTCACCAGGTTCCCACCACCTGGCTACCAACTAATCGGGTTCCCACCACCCGACTAGCAACCAACCAAACCACCACCAACTAATCATGAATAAGTCCAGGCTTGCTCGTGACCGTGAGCACGGCTGTCAAGACAGTTTTACACTCTGCAGAGGTTGCACCACTTTACCCACAAGTCGTGATTTCATCACCCGTCGGTGACTAAAACCTCCATTATACCACTGCACACTTCCTATGGTGTGCGGCCAGGAGATCACTACGAGGCCTTTACAAAGCATCTCCAAACCTGTATGCACCCGCTAAGGTTCCACCGCTAACAGCATATTGGAGTCCATTTTACCTCCGCTGCAGAAGCCCCCTCTTGCGCCACAAAACATCCGAATGGTGCACACAAGGTAAGGAGACATCTAATTAATTGGCCAAGCTGCTCCCATCGCAGTCTTGTGATGGCACGGATATGCCGGGTTACATGCTCCATGAACCGGTCCTTAGAATCTAAAGCAGGTACAAGCACCAACCAAAGTCTCGTGCACGACGGCACCATACCAAACAAACCATCCTGCTTAGATTCCTAATCACCATGTTTCTAACCATTACCATCCCACTTTAGTTGCATAGATCATTAGTCAAAATTAAGGACACTTCCCACCCAAACATACAGCAAGGCTAAGCATGAAAACTACCCATAACCAAGAAACCCCCCAACAGGCGACAAGGAATAATGTGGAATATCTAGTAAACCATAGCATAGGATTCATATTTAGACAAGCATGCATCCAAGGAATGTACTACCAACTACACTAATAGGAGCAAGATGTTCAAGGACACTTGCCTGTTCATATAATGTTGCTCAGTGCTCTTGTCTTGCTCTTCATATTCTCATACCGCTTCTCGACGTCATCATCCATTCGAACTAACTATCGATAAAAGAAAAGGCACAAACAAATAAATACAGTACACCAAACAGAACAAACATATCATAAAAACACTATGGTTGGATAGGTTACAATGAGACGAAGATTTAGGCGTAAGAATCACCTAAATCGGAGTTACAAACAAAAAGATATGAGCAATTCAAGTAGCGAGGTTTTTCTGAAAACTGTACAGAAATCTGTGCACAGACAATAAGAGAAACATGCGTGTTCCCGTCAAATTACTGCATATTTAGGGACATGGTTTTCACAGTAGTATGCCCCATGGTGTGGAACACGTCAGAGACATGATGATTTGTCCATGGGCTCACCTGAAAAGGAGATCGATTGGTCGGATCGTGATGAGGTCGTTCTGTAACAGCTGAGAGTCGCATGGCGTTCCTGGACGTTTCACGCAAGATCTAGGGGAATCCTTTGGGGAACTAGTAGTATACTTGCTGGAACACAATTAGGTATCAATTAGATATCAAAAAGGCCAAGGGGATTGGATGAATCACGGATTGAATTACCATCAGGCGCGCAGGATAGATCCAGAACAGCGAGCAGTCGACATTGCGAATTAGATCCCCGTCGACCTGTATCAGATCTTGACGCGATCTTTGGATATGTTGTAGAGGACTTCATGGCGTACATGCTGGTGAAATTTGGCGGCGTTTGGATGGCTGGATCGCCGGGAACGTCGATGTCAATTGGCGGCTGTGTTGCTGGACGCGAGGGCAGGCAGTAGCGGCGGCAGCCTGGCGGCATGGGGAGGGTTTGTGGGTGTGGGGAGGACGTGGGGAGGTGCTGGTACTTGTAGGGAGACATGGGGTTGGTGGGAGAAAGGAAGGAAAGAGAGGGAAATAAAGGAAATGCATTAATTCGACGTTTAATGCTCAATTTCTTTCCTTTTTGAATGCATGCAGTTGGTCAGCTGATATTTTTGGGTTCGGACTGCTGCGGACCAACAAGAAAAAGAGTTGGGCTAGCTCGGAAGAAGATGGAGGATGGCATGTGGATTTAGAATCAACTGAAATAAAATGGAAAAGAGAAAGAGATAAATAAAAGATGAGAAATTGGAAGGAAATGATATCGGGAAACGAGCGAAAATTAACAAGGATTTGTCCAACCATGAAATTCCTTAACCTATTCTATCATTTTATAAATTCATTTTGCATTACATAAAACAAATTCATTTTATTTTCTCACAGAAGCTAGCAAAAAGGCTTCATATCCCAAAATAGAAATTTTGGGGTGTGACACTGGTCCTTCGCTGTTTGTAGTTGCAGCTATTTCCCCAACAGCCACGTGGACAAATAAGAGTGCAACATGTGGATCAATAAGACTATGACACGTGGACCAATAAAAGCATAACACGTGGACTAATAGAGAAATGACATGTGGATGAATAGGAAAAATTGACATATGGACCAATAGAATTTTGACACATGGAATTGTAGAAAATTGACACATGGACCAATAGCAAAATGACACGTGGACCATTAGGAAGTTGACACGTGGATCTGCCATGTCATCTTGCCATCATGGCAGTGCAGCCATGTTGGATGCCATGTCATCCTGCCAACGTGGCAGTATACGTATACGGAGTACAATACCATAACTTGGCTAACGGAGAAGTCTAACGGCAAAACTAAAAAGATCATAAATCATGACTGACCACGCTCGACTGGTGACGGTACCTAAAAGGTCATAAATCGCTATTTATGACGAAAAATTCGTCACTACAAGCAGTCGGTGACGCGTTAAAAATGTCACTAATCAGCATATCTGTTCTAGTGGTAGAATGGACAATTTACACAAGTTCAATGGTCCGATCAATAACCCTAATGGCCGACGTCATTCTAGAGAGTCGTCGCCATTTCCGAGTCGTCGCCCTTTCTGAGCCGTCGTGTTTTCTGAGTCGTCGCCATTTTGGCACATTTGGCGATCCCCAACAGCCTTTCTTAGCTCAAACCATGAGTTGATTGAACCCGGTTCCAGAGTGGAGAACCAAGTCTTGGTTGTTCCTTCGCGTATGTTGAATTTGTTCCTCCACCAGATTCTACTGCAGCTTCAAAGGACATAAGAAATTCCCTAGGGTCCGACTTACCCTGGTATGCTTTTATTTTTGGCATTTTGAAGTTGATAGGCCACGGTTCATTTTGCAACTCTTCACTTAATGGTGAGTTTTCATTGAACGTCGGCTGAGAGTGAGTGTCCTTACCGGAGCTCCTTACTTCATAAACAATCTTCCCTTCGGTGTGTTTGCGAGGCTTGTTCTTGTTGTCTTGACTTAACCTTTTCAAGTTTTCTATTTCTTCGTTGAACTGGTTGAGCTTATCGTCCATCTCATTGATCAGTTTATGTGTCTGTTTTTTCTTTTGTAGCATATCTATCTTTAGCTTCGTTTTCTTTTCGATGATGACCAGTTGTTTTTCCCGTTCCAGCTTTTCTTGTTACAAAATGCGAAGTCACTCTGCTATGGAGTTTTCTTCTTCATCTGCCACCTCGTCATCTTCTAGATTGATATTCCCAACTTGGTAGGCTTCGCCGTTGTTAGCTTGTATGCGTTTTAAAGCTTCCTCCTCCTGCCTTGCAGCTTCCTCAGCCCGAGCAGCTTCGGCTCGCTCCTCTTGTTCTTTAGCTATCATGGCTTCTTCTCTAGCGAGTCTCTCTTTCTCTGCTTCGATCTCAGCGCGTTGTGCTTCGGCGTCTATTGTTTTTGACGATCTGTCATTAGCCATCTTGTTCGTGGTCGTGGGTTCGCCCCGCGTGACGGCGCCAAATGTTGGGGTATCGAAGGTCCTGGTTGGACTCATCGAAACCCTCCAACATGTTGTGTCATGTAGTCTTGTAATAGCGAAGCCCTCTTGGTGTTCGAACGTCTGGTGACCTCGTGGCGAAGCCCTCCGGTTTGATCTACGGAGCTGGACGAAGGTTTATTTGCCCAGGCTATTCCTTAGGTCTTTCGTTACGTAGCACTTCGATGCCCTCTATCGCCCATGATGCCGGGCGAAGGGGGTTAAGATGACAGAGGTTTGTGGACAGAGTAAATAAAGTGTCTTTGACTCGTGGCCCGAAAAATAGATGTCATTACAGGATCTTCTTCATTTATATTTATAGGGGGAGGTGAGATCATTATTACAGTAAAATCTTTAGTCAATTCCATTACGTTTCTCTGCTGCAGGCTTAGAGTTGCTTCTGCTTTGTATCCTTCGCGCGGCTTCTTCTACTGCCTTTACCTTTCGGACGAACGGCATTATCTCCAACAGCGAGATCAGTCGCGACCAGGGAATGTCGATGAGGCAGAGGTGATAGGCGAGGCGAGAAACAGAGTTGCTGATTTTTTTTAGACAAAGAAGACGCACCGGGTGGGGGACGGAGTCGACGCCCGGGATCTACATCACGATCGGACGGTTCTCTAAGCTACAAGGTAACAGTAACCTACAATAGAGGTGCGGGGCCCGTCCGCGAAAACTAGTGAACGGTGATAATTGACTGGGAATTGGACGACTAGTAGAAGAAACGAGATGCGGAGAAGGCGCCTCTGGTCTGATTGGCAGCTCTTGCCTCTTGGTGTCGCCATTCTCCCCCGGCCACCCTCGTTTTCGCGTGCGAACCGCTTCGCGTGCCTGGCGACTCGATCGACGGTCAAGAAGCGTTATCTGGGGCCATTGTTTTGGGGGGGGGGGGGGGGGGGGGGGGGGGCGGCAACGATTTTGAAAATTTTGTAAACAGGGAATAAAAGGTTTTGAAATCCTATAAAACCGTTTCTAACAGCCTGCAATTCAACTTCAGTCCTGGTCCAGTCTTACACCATTCTTCAAATTTAGGAAATAAATCTTCAATTAAAATTTCAATGTTTCAACCAAATCTTATCTTATATTTACCAATTGGAGGCCTCGAATCCTCATATTAATTGAAGAAAAATCTTAGAAATTCTGAGAAAAATGCAAAACATTCGACCGTCTATTTAAATTGAGGGCTTGTTTCGCAGGGCTCCAACTGTCTCTGAAGTACCAGTTGTGCTGGTTGTGGCTGTAGCTGTGCCTAAAATTATTTGGCCAAACAGCTTCTTCTGCAGCTTCTCAAACAGCTTCTTCTACAACTTCTGTTGCAACTTCATGAAAGAAAGAGGCAAATGTCTATATTGCCCATAGGCATATGGATGCACATTATACATGTATTTCTTGTTTCATAATAAAAAATAGATTTTAACCATAAATTAGTAGCATGTAAATTAATAAAGTATTAGTATCATGAAACAACATTCCATCATTTCTCTTTCACTCCAGATTATTTTTTCCGGTCCGATTCAGTGAAAAAAATTTCAGCCAAAATTCGGCGGTTTTCATCGAATTTCGGTCTTACCAGTGGGGGCCGGTATTTGTAGTTACCGACCGGTTTCGGTTTGTTTTTGACCGGTTTTGAAATATTTGATCAAATTTCATTCAATTTTTTTAAAAAAAATAGACCAAAACCGTCCGATTTTTACCAAATTTTGCCCATTTTCGTTTATCGCCCTTGGCCGGTAAATTTTTTAAACCGAAATTCAAAACACTGGTCCGAGTCATCCACTCCAATTTTTTTTTGTGATTATCCTCCTCAAACCCACAAGCAAAGCACCGTGCCCTTTGTTCTCATCCGTTCCTCCTCTCTCTCTCTCTCCAAGCGACCAACCCCAAATCGTCTCTCTCAGCTCGATCAGGCCAAAAGAGCTATACTCTCTCTAATCTCTCAATCTTAGCCAAGCAATCCTCTCTCTCTCTCTCTCTCTCTCTCTCTCTCTCTCTAATCTGAGTCCAAAAAATGTTCAATCGCTCCCCCAATTTCTGCCCAGCCAAACCCATCCTAATCCGGCCATGGCCGAGCTTGATACTAGCATGAACTGCGAAGCAGACGCTGCCATGGCTGAGCTTGACGCGCCATCTTCACTGTAGGCTGGATTGGAGCCGCCGCTCTCTTTTCTCGCCGCCGGGGGAGAGAACGAGCAGTGTGTGCATCACGTCGGGCGACCGAACGACGGCTCGATGGCAATTGACGTAAATTTCGTGAAAGGGCGCTGGATTTTAGGTGAGCCCAGCGGGATGGAGCGGGGTGAAGTCACGGTTCTGGTGCACCCGGTTTCGGGCCGTTTTCGTGCGCAGCTCCGCCCACAAATCCCGGAGAAGCGCTACAAGGAGCAGCCCGTTTGGCGAATTTGCATGCGAAGCTCCGGACGAAGAAGCCTTAAACCATCTTCCTATGACGAAAATTTTTGACATGCAAAAATTGCTACGTGTTCAAACTGATTATACTTGTATTCATGTTAGGAAACACACAATTTATTAATTCACAAGATTAGATGTGATTTCATCTAGTACAAAAATATTAGACAATATATGAAATGTTTATTAAATAAATAACTGCAAGGTTTTAAAAAAATCAGCATGTGCTCTCTAATTTAGCTTGGCCCAACTCAGCATCCCTCCCTCTCTAAGCAGCCCAACCCACACCAACAAAAAAATAAAATCTAAATAGAATGGTGGTCCAATGGGAATCGATCTTGTGTTCCAAGGGAGAACTACGCTGCGCATCAATTTGTGATACTAAGTGCTTTGTCTGACTGTTATATATAAAGAAACCTCCAGATGAATTCGAATTCGAATCAAACTCAATTCGAATTCGACACAAATTTAAGTGGCAGAGGTCTGAAACTGACAATTGTGACTGAAGACCTTTTTGAAACTTATTAAGTAAAGTAGAGATTCAAAACAGTTAAACGTTACATGTATATGTGACTATGAATTGCGGATCTCTAGTTTGTTCACTTTTCAACCTGTTGGATATATTGCACACAGGTCGTGTTCTAATATAAAGAGGCATTTGCAAAAGCGGTTTTGTTTTGAATGTCAATTACGAAATCAGTCTTGCTTTTAAGACATTGCAAAAACGGTCATGTTTTGTGAATATGAAGTTGCCGTCATGTCCTCTTTTGAGATGACGTTAACTAAAACCTCTTTTTCAAATTAAAAAATATAAAAAAAAACCTTTAGAAAAATAGGAAAGCACCGGACTGCCCCTGACCAATTTCTCCTTCACCCGACGTGTGCGCTCTCTGTTTTCACGGGTCAGGACTTCCTTTCTTCTTTCTTCCCGTCTCCCATGGTCTCCAGCGTCCTAACCCTAACCCTAGGCGAGACGGCGGCGCGCGGCTGGGCAAGTGGTGGAGGAGCACGGCGGGGAAAGTGGAGGCGGCGCGTGGCTGGGACCGGCATTGGCGCGCCGCGATGCTGCGCGCGTGGGCACTGCACGGCGAGCTGGCAAGGCTGGACATGGGCGCGACGCGGGCGGGCACAGCTTGGCCAGGCAGCTGGACAGGGGAGCGAGAAGGAGCGGCCGAGCACTGCTGGCTGCGTCGGCGTCGGCGCGGCGGGTCCTGCCTCCTGCGATTGGTCCTGCGACCACACCTGGTGCTTTTGATTTTAAACTAGCAATTTGCCCGTGCGTTGCAACCGGCTCCTCACATATTTTATAATCCATATATAAAACACTGGTGTTAAATTTAAAATCTTGTCATGTTTCTCAAATTGTCCCACCGGAGACCAAAACTGAAGGACACATTTAAAATATATAAGCTGCTACAGCATCCAGAATTTACACCTTATGTCTTATAAGATGCAAATGAGCAAATTGGAAATAAAGGTAAATACATAGATACTATGGATAGACTCTTTGCAACCATTTACTGCATGACAAATCATGTCTATTAGGTGTGTGTTTAACACGTAAAATGGCACTCAAGCATGTTTTTCTTCACTGCACGTCTAGAGGAATTGTTAGGTGCACGTCTCCATGGATGTCCTCTTTTTTATCCCGCAGTCCTGCAGTCCTGTAGTCTGTAGATGATAGTATAGTATATCTGCACAAAAGACAGGCTAATGATCAGAACACTGCAACCAACACTCTCATTTTCTTTTCACTCCAGCTTAACCTGTTCCATGGTAACCCCATTTATTGCTACAAAATTTATACATCATGAGCCATCTAATCAAAGAATATATGACAATACCTTTTCTTTTAAAAGAAAACTAAGCCATCAACACACCCAGAAGAACCACATCAGCATATCCAATGTCATCATAGTGTAGATTGAAAAAGATCCACATTTGACAATCTAGAAAACTTTGTTTACCGATGCAGCAAAACACTCAATGTCCATTCAAATATCTAACTTATACAGAAGAGCGACGACTAAAGAAACTTTAGAGAGGTATGCAAGCATTCCCTTTTGAAACTTTAGAGAGGTATGCAAGCATGCCCTTTTGAGGAGACAGAAGTGTGCACAGCACAGCTATTAGGAGATCGATTTAACGAGCCAGATGACGCAGGAGATCTCCTGATGTCAAGGCCCACGTGTTGATCGGCATAGGTGAGTAACAGAGTTTTTTTTTAGTCGGCAGCTGCGGAAGAGACTCGGCGCTTTCGATTGGCAGCTTGGTCTGCCCGCGGCAAGCGCGACGGGGCGCAGGGCCGGTTGCTTGGTCAGGAGTGGCAGACGAGCTCAGCGGGACGCGATGGCTGATGCCAAGGGCAGGAGACGCCACGGGCACGATCAAGTTGGTGACGGCGCTCTCGGCGGAGGCGTCGATGTCGACGCTGCGTCACGGGAGCGAGACCCAGGCTCTGCTTTTGGCGACGACCATGGGAGACGGAACCAAGGCTGCTATGGGTTGAGAAGCTCTGCGAAGCATCGAGACGGAACCAAGGTGGAGTCGGAGGCTGGAAACAAGAAGAACTCGGAGGCAGAGGGACGAAAAACACGAAGGCGAACTCATGAGGGTGGCAGACGATGCCATCTGGCGGTGATGCACGGTAGCAATGCTTCTTTGGGCAAAATCCAATGGTCCAAAAAAGGCAGACCTAAACGGCAGACATGTCACGTTTTATAAACTTATTAGTATTAGAAGATTAGATTAGATTATGCGAGCCGTTTTCAACACCAGGCATAAACAAACAATTGGCCCTGCGATTGTAGTCATCAGGTCGTGCATTTGTTGGAACTTGTGCCTTTGTTGGAGAATTGATGGTTTGTGGACAAATCTGCGATTGGGGGGTGTTCGTTGCTTTAGCATTTAGCATTTAGACCTGTCACATTAAAAAGAATCTTATTATTTAAGAGTACTAAATAAAATTTAATGACAAAAATTTTTTTACAGATAAGTACATCTTTATGAGACGAATCTAATGAGTCTAACTAATCTATATTTTGTTACAGTGATGCTACAGTAACCAGCGTCTAATCACAGTTTACCTACCCTCGTTAGATTCGTCTCGCGATTTAGACCGATCAATTTTAGTCAACTTTCGGCTATAGAGTATTTTAAATTCATTTGAATTTTCAGTTTCATATTGCTGCTACTCGAAACTGTACCAGATTTGCAAATTCATTACTAAACAAGACTGAATTTGCAAAGGGTAAATTGGTCTTTTTGCGGGCCATTTAACACCGTTAAGTGCTCTTAATAGAATCGGACCTACTAATGTCTTCGGATTCGAAAACATGACCGTTTTTGCAAAGTCTGAAAAAGAAGACCAATTCCGTAATTGACATTCAAAACAAGACCGTTTTTGCAAATGCCCTTAATATAAGAGACATCTCTCTTCTCCTTTTTCTCACTGAATTCATGTTATATAAGCTAATAATCCTATGTGTCGATATATGTATCATAGGCTACTCCTAGGAAATAGTCTTAAAACATATCATGACTACCACCCTAACTAAGACTCTGTTTGAATTGGATTTAAAGGATTAATTGTTACTCGTAGTTGACTAATTTTGGTCCATAAGATCCAATCACGAGGGACACATATGGAACTAATTTTTAGTCTACCGAGGGACTAATATAAATCCTATTAGTCAGGGGAATCCAACTAATATGGACTAATTCTTCAGGAAAACAATTAATCATGATTCTAAACATGCAACTGACTAATTGTTAGTCCTATAATTCCAAACATGATCTAAATAACTACCACAACTCATTATTAAACACTCTCCATTCTCAAACGAGTAATTGTGCACGTGCCACACACAGGTCTAATAATTCTTCAAAATTGGAAATACAAGCAATTCTTCTCGAGTAATGAATATGAGTACATCCATGACTTCTATACATCTTCGTAAACTGGTTTTTGTTGCTTTTCCTCCCAGAAACTATGTAATCGTTTGGCTTTGCAAAATCCGATTAGTGTCTCGTGAAACACGTTTTGACAGAACAACAAGGCTGCACATGAGAGAACCATAGATTGAAGGTAAGACGAATTAGCATCAACATTAGGGATGGTTGCGCCTGTTTATAGTCACTACAAAGCTAAGACGAAATGGAAACTGTTTCCGCTTGAACTTGAAGGGAAGTCTGGTGCCCAAACACATTTTCTCAGCTTAGGGCACTACGCCCCCACTGTGCAGGTCGGTTCCTGAAAACGGAGAGCGGCTCTTGGCAAGCGCCGGTTCACCATTTCTTATAGTGTTCACTCGTGGCAGTTAAAGCTGGATTTCTCTATCATCTTCAATAGTAAAAACAATGGTCATCTTCAGACAACGTTCACATTCATATTCAAACCGTTGCTACCCAGCAAGAGTGCTATAACAGCAAGAGTGCAATATAAAAATGTATTCATACAAAAATTTTCTCACGCAAGCACAACCACACCACTATCTCTAAACATTGAGAACTCATCTTCCTCTTTCACTGACCTGCTCAATCATGATACCAATGAACACAAATCATATTGTGCTTTAAGTGTTGTCCATAAATTTGCTGCTATCTGCTTCTTTAACAGCATCGGGACCATGTTCTGGATAAAAGTATTTGAATTTGTCCTTTAGCTCCTTGATTTCCCCAATGATTTTAGCAAATGCTGGATGCGGAGCCTCATCTGAATTTATGCTCTCCACGAGTGGCTTGCTATCTGAAGTAAAAGTAACCCGTTTGAAGCCTTTCTCCAAAGCAAACACCATAGCCTCTCGGCATGCCAATGCTGCTTGGTGTACTATCATATTATGATCATCTGTTTGCTTCAGTAACCTGCTATCATCATTTTTCATTTTAGCAAGAATATAACCCGAGCTACTGTGGAAAACTGCTCTCAGATCCTCTGAAGTAGCTTTGAAAGCACATTGAATTGGTTTACCCTCTTGATGTGTCCTGAGTTCAAATTTGCAGGAAGGTTGGATATTGATTGCTCTTCTCATGGCATTCTTCCCAGTGTAAACCTCTGACACCCCAGCACTATCAGTGTACAACTTGTCATGGGCTGCCTTGTTGATGGTGCTCACCACACGCCTAGCATATGACACATCAGCACCCTCACAGTCCATCTTGAATAGAACATGTTTGAGATGAGAGAGATGGCTGATTTCATAAGGAAACTCATATTTCAATAAGCAAGGATCACATATACTGAATTGAAGTATCAGGTTTTCCAGATTTGGCATAGCCCCTTTCTCAAATGACAGATGTGCTATCCTCCCATCAAGACACATGAACCATAACTCCTTAAGGCATCGAAACATATCCTTATTTATTGTGCACCTTTCTTCAGAAGGTATAGCTCCTGAACACAGCTTCAAAAGAATTAAAGAAGGCAAGCCTCCAAGAACTTTGAGCGCATCCATTACATTGGTAATGATGATTTCTATGTGGGAGAGTTGAGAACTAGCAACCATCCATTGTGGGATTTTCTCGAAGTGAAATCTCAATAGCTTAACTTTCTTAAATTTCGGTACCGAGGGCCATTCATTCATCATGAAGTCCAGGGAGCTGCCCTTTACAGTATCAAGAGTTAAAGAGTCAAGATTGTAGTTGCCAAGGTTCGTAAGAGCATTAACAAATTTCTGTCTCTTCAATGCTATCCTGCTATCACTTTCATCAATGCACCACTTCACACCAAGAATCCTTAACCTTCTCAACTGACCCAGCTCTTCGATGGATTGGGACGAGCTGTCCTTGGTAACATTGACTATCAATAATTCCTCTACTTCTTGAATTTTCCCCACGCCATCTGGTAGCTTGATATTGCCCATAAGTGTATGTAGCATTTTCCACTGCAATGCAGATGCAGGTAATTCCCTTATATTGGTACGTATGACATCTAGGGTCTGCATATGCTGTAGATCTCCAATTTGTTCTGGTAGCTTACTGATATCCTTCCCTCCAAGTCCCAAATACTTCAAATGAAAGAGCTTCCCTATACTTTTAAGGCCATACTTCTCCAATTTATCAGCAACTTCTAAATCCAATACTCTAATATATTGTAACATTGAAAGATCTGGAATCATTTGATGATATCCAAAGATAGTCATTGATCGAATATGAGTCAGAACTGTAGTGCTTGGCACAGCTGGGGCAACTCCTTGGTTGTTATATTGCAGAGACAGTCGGCGAATCATGTTGGTTGGAATGCATTTACCTGGAACTGTAACAAAATTCTCTTCAACCGATAAGGATGTAATGAACTCATGGATCAAGTAATGGACCGTGTAACATTCCCCTTCTTCATTTTGGTCGAAGGGCACTGGTTCAATCAAGCTTCTGATCACCAGCTCATTTAGATAGCCTTCTCCTATTTCTAAGGCACTCATTTCGTTACTTTCACCGATGAACCCTTCAGCTATCCATCTTCTTATCAAACGACATTTTGGGATAGGGTAATTATCTGGAAACACACTTAGATACAAAAAGCAAGCTTTCAAATGGTCAGGCAGAGCCATGTAACCGATTTGCAATGTATTTCTCATATCTTCTGTGCTGAAATATTCGTCTGAGCTGATATTACTTTCAACCAACTGCTGTTGTCTCTTGACTTCCCATAGGCTGGCCACCACACCAGCCATGACAATTATGGCCAATGGTATGCCCACACATCTTTCCAAAACAGTATTACAAAATTCTTCGAAATGTGTTGGGAATTTCTTTTCAGGGCCTAATATTCTCCCAACTGTTTGAACAAATAAAGTTTTGGAATCATCAGGAGTAAGAGATTTTACTTCAAATACCACCTGGTTATTGTGAAGGATGCAAGATGATCTAACAAGATCATAGCTACAAGTTGTCAGCATTATCCTACTGCCAACATTATTTTCTGGTAAAGCTGCTCTGATGACTTGGTATGTTCTCAAACTCCATATATCACCAAGTATAATAAAGTACCTTGAAAAAGAAAAGAACAAGGGCATTAAACATGGGGACAAATTATAGGGAAACGGGAGAAGAAACTTAGACAAGAGGAGAAAGGCAATAGCTCCAGGGCACAATATATGGACATTTTCATGCTAGAAAAGGTTATGCCCATTAACTGTATATGCGCTTGAGTGCAAGGAGGAGTGATCGACAGCTATCATTTATGATTGAAATACAGCATAGAGGGACGAAGAAAGTATCAATTTTAGTAGCTTCCGCATGTCAATGTGAAAATGAATACGTGCTCTAAAAGTCACAATCGATAAAAATTTCAAGTTTATGCTCTTGGCTTAAATTTTGGTGCTCTACAAATAATAGATAAAAGTTTGATTATTTCCTTATTAGAGTTTCCACAATCGAATCAAAATATCTTCATTCTAAATGTATCCTCCTGCAAACTTAATTTTAAAAATATATAGAAATGGTAAATGAAGGAGTACCGTCGAACTACTGTACATAGTCAGTAGCAATCAATGGGTCTTCTTGTTTTTTTTTTTTTTAAAAAAAAAGAAGAACGTTTCTTTTGAGCTATGCACAAACCACATAAAAAAAAGGGTAAGCTTATTTAAGTGGTTGTAGGCAACATTTAATACTTCAATAGTTTAAATGAAATTTAAGTGGTTGTAGTAAGCTTATTTTTCTTTTATTGCATAGCATGCCTCCCGTTTGTATCTTGGTTGTAGTATGGCTGCTTATACTTCGACATAATAGCAAGCGGGTGAATGCTTGCATAAAGTGCTGTTTAAGGAAATAGTAAGAAAATAACACCACCATTGACCTGACAATACTATAAACGGAGTATGATAGAAGTATCTGCAGCAGACTTATTTAAAAAATGTTAATGGGTTTGTACACATAATGTTGATATTTATTTGTATAAAGATCATTATGACACTATACACAAGCATCGAAAGAGGAAACAAGAGTTAACCAAGTTTTCAAGAAAGGAAAAGCAGTTTATGCGGTCAACAATACTACAAAATACAGAAAGCTATTGCTAGTATCTGTGAGCAGTTACACCAGAAAAGGGAAACAAAATGCGGAACGAGCCAGTGCGTTTTTGATGCTTACTTCTTATCAGTGAGGAATCCCTTAAGCTTCTGGATGAGCTGTTGCTCATCGAGGGACTCCAATCCATAGTGTTGCTGCCCGTTGACTTGGTTCAGTATGTTCTTCAGGACCGCCCTCACGGATGGTGCGCGGCCAACATATACGAACGCGCGGTGCTCGAATTGAAGCTGAAGCTTGCGGTATACTTGCCTGGCAAGAGAGGTCTTGCCGATGCCTCCAGATCCAACAATGGCTGCCCCCTTCACCTGCTTCCCCTCACCACCGAGCAGATCTATGATCTCCTCCCTCTGGTCATCGATTCCAACAAGGGTACCCAGATCCACAAGGTAAGGGGAGCGCGGAACAGAGGCAATGGCAGCACTAGGATCGGAAAGGCCGCCGCTGCGGCTTGAGGTGCTGAGGAGATTGTACCTCATGTTCCGGTTCGACACCGCTTCGACACGGGCTTTGAAATACAGGATTTGCGAAGAGATCTCATCTCTAGATCCCATCTTCTTCAGCTTCCGTACCAGACCCGTGATGCCTCCTCTGTCATGATTCTGAGCCTTGTTTTCCGTTTCGCGCATCAAGTCATCGATCCAGTCTTCAACGTCGAAGACCATCTCTCTCAACTGCCTCATCCATAGCTTCCCTTGCTCCGTAGGCTCCCCCGATGGCTCGAGAAAAGAATATATCGTGGTCAGCTCATCCGTCAGGAAAGCCATTCCTCGCTCCGCATCTTTGGAGCATTCATCCAACAGCTTCCGAAAAGGGGAACCAGGAGATAGCTTTGAAAGCAGGGAATTGATCATGGCACGCTCCATGCTTCTTTTTTTTTCTTTTCAGGATACACAATAAGCAAGATCAATCCTTAGCGAAAGCTCAGGGGAGGAAAAGGAGGGAGTTGACCAGGAAAACTCACAGCCACTCTGTTTTCCAGTCGGATCTATGGATACTTGGATAGCTTCAGTGAGCTTGTACCCCGGAAAGGAGAGAGAAGATTTGGGCACCGCTCCACACACTGTGTGCAAGGCAGTTTTATGGGAAAGAAACTCTATGCGGGCGATACGCATACGCGCGGGGGGAGCGTCTCGCCTCCGACCTGATCAACATGAAGTGTCGGTCTCCGCCCACCCCTGCGCCTACTCGCCCAACAGCGCCCCGCCCAGGCCCGCTCAAAGCAACACGTGGCCCAATAAAAAGCCCAACTGAAGCAAATAGTATATTAGTAACTAGCAGGAACACCGGGCGTTGCCCGGGAGAATTCGTGAAACAACACCCGTAAAGGGCGCCGTCCTCAGAGTACAATCAGTAAAGGGAGCCGTCCTTCATACAACACGAATGAGGCAAGCAGGCAACACACCGCACCACCATCCCTTTTCCATCCTATTTTCTAATTTATTTTTGCCTAAAATGAGATTGGAAAAGACTGAATTGCCCTCAGCTGTGTTCCCGTGAATCAATCGAATGGAATCCATCCCGTGACCGAACAGCAGCCGTCGTCCTCCTCTCTGTTCGTTCGTCCTGAAGCAGCAGGCGGCGGCTAGGGTTGAGGCAGGCGGCGCCTGCTCCTACGTGGGCGCGGCGCGGGGCGCCTGCTCCTGCGTCGGCGCGCGCGCGGCGCCTGCTCCTGCGTGGGCGCGCGCGAGGGGGAGCCGCACGAAGGCGCGCCCGCGAGGGAGAGCTGCGTCGCCATGGCTGGGGCGGACGGGAGCACGGGCGATGGGGGCGGCGGAGCAGGGGCGGCCGCCGATGTGAGCGAAAGAGAGGCGCGCGGCTCGGTGGGTGCAGCAGATGCGCGCGCCGAGGAAGGCCAGGACGCCGGCTCCGGTAGCGGTGGAGGCCGGTCTGCAACCGAAGAGGCAGCCAGTAATTTGAGCTTCACTGGAAGGTGCGAAGTGTGTGCTTTAATTCTTACTTTGTTTTGGATGTGTACTAGGTTCCTAAATTACTTCATTTTACTATGTTTAGGAACGAATCACAGCCAAATATGAGAATCAATTTTAGAGTGCCGGGTTACACATGTTATATGGATGATGGTACTAGAGTTGAAATCGAGGCTAAAGACCATTATATTGAACTGCATGATGTTGAAGGGTACTCGATGCGTAATATGTTGGCTGATCTAGCAAATAAATCCAAGTGGGGTTCATGTCAAGATCCGGCATTTTGGTATTGGGACATAGAGAAAAAAGGATTACAATGTGTTGTAACGGATCATGACTTGAAGATGGTGTTTCAGAAATTTCAGATTGCCAAGTTTGTATCATTTGTTGTTGAGTTTCCGATTAAACCGGCATATAAGAGTAGCATGACAATAGAGGCTAAATTGGAGAAGTTACCGGTGAGGAGGAATCCAAATATATCAACGGAAACAAGTAGTTCAGCAGATTCAGATGAAGAGAAAGAGAGTGGTGATGACATTGAGGAAAATGTGGACCCTTCTTGGATGGAAGATGATGACATATTTATGGATGATCAGGAGGTGTTTGTTTCCCTAGGTTTGAGGGCCGAGGATGAGGCAGCAAGGATGAATTTAGGTCAGCATGGTGTGGGTCTAAATGCAGGTGATGCTGAAATTTTAGTCGATGATATTGCTGAAAATGAGCCAAAGTTTGCAGTTGATAGGGAAAACTCAAGGATGGGTGAAGGTGAGAAATTTCCAAGCATGTTGGATTTTAGGATGGCATTAAGGCAATATGCCATTCTAAACAAGTTTGAAGTGCACAAGGTTGTGACAGATAAAAAAAGGTATAGGGCTGAATGTAAGGCAAACGGGTGTCCATGGAGAATTGTTGCTAATAGGCTTGTTGGGCAGCAAACTATAGAGGTTTGTTTCTTGTCTACCTTTATTACATTCTTGTGGTTTACATTGTGTTACTTGTGTATTTTTATTAATTTGTTAATTTTTTTTCAGATTTCCAAGATTCCCCATGAGCATGAATGCATGGGCACTGAAAAGCTAGTGAGCAGAATGGCGTCTAAGAATTGGGTTGCAGAGCGAGTTGTTGCATGGTTGAGGAAGAAACCAGGTCTTGGGGCAGCTGATTTACAAGACAAGTTGCTAGAAAAGTATAAAGTAGAAATTGGTTATACCTCTGTTTGGGCTGGAAGGCAGTTGGCACTGGATTCAATCTATGGATCTTGGGAAGATAGCTTCCAAACCTTGTATAGTTTCAGGGCTGCATTACTTGAAAGGTCTCCAGATTCCATTTTTGAAATTGCCACTAAGCCACATGAAGATGGTCAGATGTTTGACAAGCTCTTCCTAGCTATGAAGCCATGCATTGATGGATTCAAACAAGGGTGTAGGCCTTACCTTGGTATTGACGCAACCGCCCTGAATGGAAAGTATAAAGGACAATTGGCATCTGCTACCGCACTTGATAGTAACAATTGGATGTACCCTGTTGCATGGGCAATCTTTGAGTCTGAATCTACTGAAAATTGGACATGGTTCATGAAACATTTGGAGAAGGCAATTGGTCATCCATCTTGTTTGGCTATAAGCACAGATGCATGCAAAGGACTTGATGCTGCCGTTAAGGAGGTGTTTCCTGGCATCGAACATAGGGAATGCATGAGGCATTTGTGGGCAAACTTCAAGAAGTATTATCGTGGAGAGGTCTATGACAAGAATATGTGGCCAGCAGCTAGAGCTTACAAGCGTAAGAAATTTGAGTTCCATTGGAATCAAGTTGTTGCTGCAGATCCAGAAGTTGTGACATACATGAATCAACACCACAATCACTTGTGGAGTAGATCCATGTTCTCAAATGAAGTCAAGTGTGACTATGTGAACAATAATCTTTCCGAGAGCTTCAACAATTGGGTGAAGAAGATAAAGGATTTGCCTCTTGTTGATTTGATTGATACTTTGAGGCGGATGACAATGGACTTGTGGGACAAGAGGAGGAGGATAGGCAGCAAGCTATCTGGAACCACTCTTCCTACAATTGTTAAGCAGCTCAAAGCTAAAACAAGAGGATTGGGTCATATGAAGGTTCATAAGGGGCAAAACACGGCAGAAGTATTTGGTTTTCACCATGATATGACACCTTGGGGGCATGTGGTAGACTTGCGTGCTCACACCTGCACTTGTGGGGAGTGGGAAATGACTGGCAAGCCATGCCCTCATGCTTTGGCTTTCATTCAGATGTTTCCAGATATTGACATGGGCACTTTTGTTCATGAATACTATAGCGTGGCCAGATTTAGGACAGCATATAGTGGCTCCATTCCACATATGACTGACAAATCCCAATGGCCTCAAGTGGACGTCGGATTCAAGTTGCTGCCACCTCCATTGAAAAGAGCCCCTGGAAGGCAAAGGAAGAACAGATTTAAAGCTGCTCATGAACCGGGTGCAAGGAGACAACAACGATGCAAGAAATGTGGGGGATTCGGACACCGTGATACCGGTAATTGCCCTTTGAATGAACCAAAAAAGAGGTGAGTTGACTATTATTTGTTAATAACAAGCTGCCATGATCTTGCATTACTTAAACATTTGCTAATAACTTGTCCATTTTCATGTAGGAAGAGGAAGCCCGAACCAAAGAGGAAGCCAAAAAGGCCTAAGACAATGCCAGCTGACACCATTTCGCCGGGATCCCTTACTCGAAGAATTGTCAACTTGGTCCATGGAGATGATGATGTTGGTACCTCCAGTGCTAGCACTTCAGCTAGGCGCTTGCTTGTGCTTTCCCAGGACAATGGCGATGATTCTGCATCCAAGTAAACAAGTTTTGGAAAATACATTTGAACTGTTGTGTTGGGGATTCTACATTTGATTCTGCATCCCTTGTGTTGTTAGACAATTGTAAGACTATAATTTGTATGGTTTGGACAAGGCTGGATGCTTTGGAGTACTTTAGTTGCTTCCATATATTTTCTTTCATGTGAGTTATATTGCTGGGAACCAATTATAAACCAAAAGGTCATGCCAAAATTTTTCCCTAATTTTTTTAGTTCAGAAAATATTTTTCTCTGTTTTATTTCGGTTATAAAAATAATTTTTCCATTTTTTTTGGGTTCAGAACATAATTTTCTATATTTTTTTTACTCAGAAATTATTTTTTCTGATTTTTTTTTATTTTTGTAACATAAAGTGACGAAAATCAGTTTTTGTTTTTCTCTGTGCCAGTTCCTGGCGCCAAACTCGTTGTTGTGCGCCTCCTGTGGTAGCAGGGGCAAAATTGTCCTACCAAATGCCTTTTTAGTCTCAAAATGTCCATTGTTGTATTGTGTGATGAGAGGCGTGTTTAGTAATGGTACATTGAGGACGGCTCCCTTTACTGATGTTGTTTTGAGGACGGCGCCCTTTACGGGTGTTGTTTCACCAATTCTCCCGGCGTTGCCCCGGGCCAGTATATTTCACGTGAAATGAAGCATGGTTGGTTAATAAAATTAAAATGTAACTAATAAATTTGCTGTCCCAAGTTGTGCCACGCCTAAATCAGCATGGATATTCATGTAATTAAACTCAATAAGTCGGTTTTCAGGCAAGCAAGAACACTAAATTAGAACTCCGAAGCAAATATAATCTGATATATTGCATTTCATGTTCATAAGTAGGGCCGAAACATTGCCTTTGTTTTCAGCAAAAAAAAAAGACATTGTCTTTGTATACAGCAGATAATAAGCCATTGTATTGCAGCAACGTAGTTCATCGACGCCACAGATCACTTCAGGTTTGCAATCCTTGATGTAGATGGCAGGTTGTAGGTAAAGCATAGCAATCTTCGCTCGAGCACATTTGAGATCCAAAAGTACATACTGGGTGATGCAACTTGCGTGATGCAACTGTGAAGAAGAAATATTTCATCCAACATTTATTAACAGAGTAATGAATATTCAAATTTGTGATGAAAAGTAAATTCTAATATGTTGGTGAAACTTGACTATGTAATGGACGCTTATGTTAGTACTGAAACCAAAGTTTCTCAATGAGGTACACAGTCATTACTTAACACATCACTTGATTTAGGACTCACTGACTCAGGAAGGCAACTGGCAAACAATATATATCAGAAGGTAATATATTTCTGAAATCATCATAGTTGCATGGGTAAATCAGCAAGGTAGCAAATTTCCTTTCACTTTGAAGCAATATATATCAGGACACACACCACTCATCTTATAAATCATGGGCTATATAAAAAGAAAGATTACAACATTTAAGGCTACAGATCAAGAAGAAGAAAGCAATGAGTGATTTGCAACGAAAGAACTGTTATGTGAAACAATGAAATTATCAGTGTATATTCAATCAGGGTCTACTTATTCCATAAACCATGGCATAAAAAATACCAGTTTTTGATCCTAGTGCAAACCATGCATATGGGTCTACATGAACAGGAGACATTACCTGAGCCCAAACTAACGGCACTGTTCTGAGATGTCACTGAAAATTTCAGTGTATACCACATCATGGGTCTTGTTTTCATACTCAGGGGGAGTATTTTCAATAAGTACACGTAGGCCTGCAGGTGATGTAACACGTGACAAAGCAACATAAAGCTGTCCATGAGAGAATACAGGACTTGGTAGATAAACACCAACTCTGCTAAGTGTTTGTCCTTGACTTTTGTTTATTGTCATGGCGTACGAAACACGAACTGGAAACTGGCGACGTTTTATCTTGAAAGGCCACTTGGGATCAGTTGAAATGGAGACTATTCTTGGAATGTATGCCTTAGATCCCCTGGCTTTTCCAGTGATTATTACACCTTCAATTATGCGATGAGTAAGCTGTGTGACTATGAGTCTAGTTCCATTGCATAAACCCTTTGATGGATCAAGATTTCTAAGCAGCATAACGGGGACACCAATCTTCAATTGTAAATGGTGATCAGGAAGCCCACTCATCTGGATTGTATTGAGAAATTCAACAGGGTAAAGAGACTCTAGAGTGCAGTAGTTAGATGAGGTATCATCGATGCTATCAAAGCTGTAGTATGACATTTCTGGAGTAGCCATCTGATTGATAATTTCAGAATTTATAGCAGAAGCCACTTCATTAGTAGGGGCTAGAATTGCTCGCTCACATAAATATGTTGCTAACTCCGAGGGTTGTGGGCTTGATCCATACACAAATGATATTAGACCTGCCAGATTCCTTGTCTCATTAGGCAATAAAAGATATTCAGGAATTTGAATCGAAATAGCGTCAGGTTGGTCTGCAAGGGAGGTTCCAGAAGCTGTGCCATCACCAACGTTAAGCAACCATTGAGAAAATTCTTGTAGTTGATCTCTAGCAGACTGTGAAAGTGTTGGGCATTTAAGCCTCATGTTTTCTGTCAACTGAAGAACCTTGCAAGATCGCCAGAGAGGAGATCGGGTGATGGAAGCATTCAAGATTTGGTTTCTCTTGGCATTTGGAATTACTGGTAGTTTTTGCCTAAAATCACCTCCAAGTACAACTGTAATACCACCAAATTGCTTGCTTCCTAAAGAACTATCATTGGATGACATGATATCCCTAAGTGTTCGATCTAGTGCTTCAAAACAATGTTTATGGTTCACTGGTGCTTCATCCCATATGATCAGCGATGTATGTTGTATGAGCTCAGCCAACTGTGTATTCTTTTTAATACCACACACACTATGCTCTTGGATATCCAAAGGAATTTTGAAACGTGAGTGGGGTGTCCGACCACCAGGAAGTAATAAAGCTGCAATTCCAGAAGATGCAACTGCTAGGGCTATTTTACCTTGGCTTCTAACACTGCTAAGTAAAGCATTCCAAAGAAATGTTTTTCCTGTGCCTCCATATCCATAAACGAAGAAAGTATGTCCACAACCGTTTAGGACTGAATGTTGCACAATGTCATATATGTTCTTTTGAGTTGGATTTAGCTGACTCGGCTGATCTGCTAGGGAAGCGTTAGAGCTGTAAGCAAGCTCTTCCACTATAAGTCTGTTTGTGAGAACTTGAGAAGAATGATAATCTGATTGCGGTAATTCAAAGTGACTTAGGCTATATCCTGCATCTTGGAGTAATTTGTCTAATTCATTCAAGGTATATGATCTGATATAATCCGCAATTAATTCTGTAGAGAGGCCTGTGGTGAGTTGCTTGGCTTGATATGCTAGGTCATCTCCCATTAGGTGTGTATACTCGTTAAACAGCTTCACTGGATTTATAACCTGACAGAAAAGTAGCATTGTGACGAACAGTTGCCGCAATTGATATGGCATAGCCCAATATGCCGCATCAGCCATTGCTCCAAACCATTCTTGATCATCACCAAGCAGGCCCAACGCTTCACAGGAAGCACGAAACGTTGGGTGTCTATGTCCATCAATAGTGCGAAGATTTGCAAAGCTTTGTGCTCCTTTCATCACATGAAGTAGCATACGAAGATAGAACCTTTCACCTTGGTTAGGAGCAACATTGGCTATGCGACCAACTTTTGGACGATGGTTGCGACGTTTATCCCAAAATTTGTCATCATCGTGCCAAGTCCAGTACTCAGGAAATTGAACATAAGTGAGATCACGAGCATCCGCATTTGCTCTATTTGCATCAAACCATGCAGTCAGCTTTGTTATCAGATTAGCTGGATTTTTTATAACTTGATCAACGTAGTCATCCTCAGTATAAACGACATTGTTTTCTAGTGGGAGATGCACAGGGAGTCGCTCCACAGACGGATCAGTATAATGGATATCAAATTGGAGTAATCTCCATGCTGCATCATTTGGCGTCACATATCTAGCATCCAAATATTCCTTTATTTCATCAAATACTTCGGTAGAACCATCAGGACCACCTCTTCTTTTATGAATTCCTGCTTTAGCACAATCAGCGCCTTTGTTTGTATACTTAAACAGGTACTTTTCCATACCATCACGATTAACTCTTTCAACATTTATATGTGCCTGGTACTTGACTAATAAGTCAACATTATGAGGCACAACAAAGCTGTTATCCATACGAACTCCATTCTTTTCTGTGTAGATTCCATTGTTTGGTCGAGCATACCTGACATGGCCATCTGGCAACAGGGTAGTTTTGTCACAAAAATCCTTCGGGTAAAACTTGCTGCATTTCCCATCAGTCATGCAAGAAGAGGAGGCATTAAGAGACCCGCAAGGGTCATGCATCATGAACTTTGAAACAGCCTCATGACCTATGGGGTCAATTAATGGATCGGGCAATTGTGCTGATATCAATGCATCTATTCGATCAGTGTCAAGAGGCTTGTCTTTTTTGAGCCATGTAATCAAATGAACATGTGGAAGACCTCGCTTCTGGAATTCAATCGTGTAGACAACTGTTGAAAAGAAGGCATAAATAGACTGGAAACATAAAGAAAAAGGTGGAGATAGAATGTGATATGATAGAGGATGATAAGAATAGCACCTGCAAGTACGGGACCAAAAAATTCATACTTTTGTATGTCATCAACCAATAATTTCAGTTTCATCTCAAAAACTCGATCAACAATATCAGGTCGATCAGAAGAGTGTTGCCCCGGTACAAATGAAAGTGCCTCTTCAATTTATGGCCAAAGGGCGTTGCACGTAAAGGTGATGAATAAATCTGGACATCCAAATCTACGACAAAGAGCAACACAATCTTGATAGTTTTGATAGTAGTAGCGTGGACTTGCAGTGTGTGAACCTGGTAAGAAAATTCGTTGCCCTGTTGATGAGCCTTCAGTAATGCCTCTTTTCACTGAATCAACCAAAGATTTAAATGAGCAACTCCGGTACTTGGTCTGAAAAGATTTCTTTCTGTAGAACCTTAATCGGTTATCCCCTGCACAACAATAGCCATCAACAATATATGCTTCGGTCAATCTTTTGCCACGCAGAGGGGTATTGAAATCATTTGCCCGATCATGTAATCTGTATGCCAAATACTCTGTTATGGTGACATTTTTCCTCTTGATAGCAGTAGAACGATCACTTTGTCGATACTTCAAATTTTCATGAAAGCCATCTTCTCCATAGGGAAATAATAGAGGATATTGCATTGCCATGAATTTACAGTGAGTCTCTTTCACCCGTTGTAGTTGGGATGCACGATCTTCCACAATTAGGTCACGACCTTCATCAGTTGCACCCAAATCATTTACCACCAACCCAACTACTTCTGATGCAACAGGAGCACTATATATGTTACCATGTTCATTTGGAGCAGCAAATAACTTTATGGAAAAATGATCATCTAGATGGTTTGACAATTTACCTCGAGCTGTTCGAAAAATCTGGACAATTGGATTGTGTGTATCAAGCATGTTTACCAAAGATGCAACAATAGCTTCGTTTGGTTTGAAACCCCTCTCCTTATGTGAAGCCACTGCCATCCTATTGTTGACTTCATTCTGAGTGTCGAATATATACAGTTGACAGTACTCTGGTCTTTTATCCTTTGGTGGTATTAGTGATCCAATTCGATGGCATAGCTGTCCACTGACCTTGAAACAATAAGGACCCCGACCGTCATTAATGGATTCAATGACATTTGCACCCATTGATGTTATGGCAAACATAGCATTGTAACGCCTGATATTATCATAGAAATGCCTGGACAGCGCATGATCTCCATTTAAGAGGCTAAGCAATGGCTCTGGCGGAGGTTCATAGGGGGGTAGGAATATACTACCACCTCTGCAGCACTTGTTGTACACAGGCAAAGCCATGGTTCCATGTCCACGCACGCGTTCTTCCATCCAGAAGCGTGCACCACAGTATCGGCAAGTCTGGTTGGGCCCCCGAAGGTAAAGCGGTGTAAAAACAGTACCTAACAAATGCGAATAAAAAAGAAACAAAATAGTTCGTTAGCAAATTAGTAAGAATCAGAAAAAGCAAAGCATATGTTTTAAAGAGAGTATTGATGTCGAGTATTGGTTTCGAGATTCAGATACCAAGCTTTTGTGTCGAGTATTGATGTCGAGAATTGATATCGAGTATTGATGTCGAGAATTGATTTCGAGTATTGATGTCGAGAATTGATTTCGAGTATACGTCTCAAGCATATGAGACCAACAGTTCCAGCCCAATTGAGCAGTATAATATAGCTGTGGCCACCGAAATCACCGTAAAGAAATCTGTGGCCACCAAAATCACCGCAAACCTGTGAAAAAAAGGGGAAGAAATAGCTGCAATGGAAAATGCAGTGCAAAATATAGATTTCAAAGGAAAGTAGGCAGGTGACGATGATAGAATGAAAACAACAGGAGGTGTAAAAACTTACGCCGATGTCGGCCGGCCAATGTGCGAGATTCATTTGCCTGTTTATTAATATGCACTGTTGCCTTCTGCCTTCTGTGTGCCATAACCAATGCAGATGACCGTGATGAAGCTACTCTCAATAAAGACAATGGAAGGGTATCATTCTAAGGAGAATAGGCAGATATAGTAATATGAGCATGCGACACATTAAAAACAATTTTTCCCTCAGCAGCAAGTCGCCAAGGAATCAACATCAGGAAAGTCACATATGCAATCATTAATAAATGCATTTAACTTTTTTTTCACCCTTACAGTTGCTAAGTATACCACGTAAAGCCATACGTGCAAGAATTCACCAATCAGAATGGTTGAAAGAAATCCATTAATGTTTCAGAAACAATGGGTTATCTTTCCCCCAAAAAAAGAAACAATGAGTTATCACTATGTAGGAAAGGGCATTTGCAGACGCGGGTCAACAGTAATCGCAGACGAAATTTTTTTTCATCTCCGAAATCGCGTCTGCGAAGATGGTTAATCGCAGACGCGGAAAAACGCGTCTCCGAATGTTCGAGAATAGCAGACGCGTCCTGTTCAAGCGCGTCTGCAAATGTTCCATTTTAGCAGACGCGTTTAGCCTGATCCGCGTCTGCTAATAGGTGGTATAGCAGACGTGTTTAGATCAAAACACGTCTGCTATGAGCAACATTAGCAGACGTGTTTAGTCCAAACGCGTCTGCTATGGTAGATTAAAAAACAAATAAAACAAATGTTTTATCCATTATCTGCAATACAAGTGCACATACAACAAAAGAGGTTTCATTATGTACAATACATACACAGGTTGTATCCATTACATACATCACAAATACACATATTTTCTGTCAATGAAACTAGCATGTTTTCTATGTATTCAGATCTCTAAAGCCTTAATCACATTTTTCTAGGACAAAACTAGGAAGCGTACAAACAATCAAAGAGAAGAGGCAGCAGATCAAGGATGACTACAGCAACAGTTCACAGGCACATACCACTGATGACACAGTAAGAAGTTATATGACAGGAAAACAAAAAGACTAACTAAAAAAAAGATTGACAATCTGCAGAGATAAGAGAATCATGTGATAAGAAATACCTGTGTGTAGAGGAGGAACATTATCCATGGATGTACCTCCGGACAAGCATGTTGTCTAGGAATATACCTGTGTGTAGAGCAGTGATGCATTTAGATAATCCTCCTTCCTAAATGCATCACCTGCTTCTCTTCAGGTCAGACTTTGTTTTCTTGACAATATCATCATCCTAAATATTTCATAATAAAATGAACCCCATATAAATCCAAGGATTCTTGCATGCAGCAAAAAAAAAGTAATATAACAAGTCATAAGCTGAAGCAAAAAGATATGAGAAACGGTTTTAGCTTATGCATTGCTTAAAAATGCCGGCTCTTGCATTGCTTAGGCACTATACATTAGAATGATTGAGAATGTTGCTTATAAAGCATGTTTTGTAAGAAATAGAAATGATCTACATGTTCCTTTTAACAGTATCTGACTTTGGTAATCACCATTGGAACAAAAAAAAAGTTATCCAGGAGAGCATTATTAAAAATAGGTATTCAGGAATGGTGAACAATACAAGTTGATCAAGAGAGCATTATGAGACGAAAGACAGGCATTCATAAAAAAAAAAAGTTCAGGCGCAATGTGGATGTATCGTGCATGCAAATGCACATGCATATACGTCAGGAAGCAGAAAATCACAGTTCTTCATTCCTCAAGTTTTTTACTATGAGTTATCACCAACAAAGCAGAGGAAGAGAACATGGACCAGAGCTATTGAGGATTGAGGATATTGCTACAATGACATACCTCTCTTTGCATGACTTCCATGTATACATGACTAATTATTCCATGGACGCTCCAATCTGGAACTGTTGGAATGGGAGAAGTGACAGGAAATAGAATCTCAACGTCTTCCCATGTACCATATTCAGCGGCCAACTCTATTGGCAGTCTACCTAACTGTTGAGCAAACAAACAAAACAATATTGAAAATTAAAAGATAAGAAAACAAGTTGAGCTCGCCCAATTAAATACTACCAAGTTCAGAAGAACTATTATCTCCATACCAACAATGCTAAGCCACCATCAAATTAATTGCCTAAATATGTACTTGTCCAGAATGCACAACTACTTCTAGAGAGGGAGGGCTACTGAAGCTATAAAGTCCAGCTCAACACTAGAGTGGCATAACAAAATGAGAAGCCTCACTGTGTCAGGAACATTTGCATCTGCACCAGCTTCCACCAAGCACTTGATAGCTTCAGTTAAGCCTTTCTCTGCAGCTTTTGCCAAAGGATGAAAGTATCTAGAGACATTCACATCAGCACCAGCCTACAAAACGTAATTAGAGAAGATAAAACAATCGTATGCTTTCTACCTATAAAATGATGATTGACGCAGAATCGCAGACATACTCAACGTCGGTAAGAAATATCCTATTGCAATCGCAATCAGAGAACATTGTACCTGAACCAAAAGCTTGACACAAGGCACAGAAGAAGAGTTTAATGCCAAGTCCAGAGCAGTAAATTGAGTATAATGCTTGTTGGGCTGGAAGAACCAAAAGAAGTAAAGAACATTAATATTAATGCCAAAAAAAAAGTGCCACATGAATCAAACTAATGCCAAAAGAAAAAGTGCCACATGAATCAATCTCTAGCATTGTTAGTTGCGGCCAGCCCAATGAATAATGCAACTAAATACAGCTGGTTGTAGCTTTGCATTCCCATTTCATGGACACTGACACGAACAAGCTACCAAATCAAGTCCAACTAATCACCCTCCAGCTAATCACCTTCTAGACCACTACTTGCAAATGGAGAACCTCACACTGCAAGGAAGCACTGCGCAGCACGGAAATGCTACTGCCGCTCAACACCCCTCGAACCAAGCAGGACAATTCACCAATCGCGCCGCTCCGAGAACAAAGCAGCAGCCCACAGGTAACCAAAAGCAGAACCAGGAAGGAAAAGACAAGCAGGAGAAGAAAGAACGGATCGACGCCGCGCACCTCCCCGAAGCAGATCTGCGAAAGCGAACGGATCGACGAGGCAGGGAGCAGCTGCCTCCCTGCGGCGCTGGTGCGAAGGCGCTTGCCGGCGGGCTCGTCCTCTTCAACCTCAGATCTGGCTCCATCAGTTCAGTCGTCGCCGGATCTGCCTGAACCCTAACCCTAGGGCCCTTGCCGCTGACGCTGCACAGACGACGGGGTTCGGTGGCTTGGGTCGACGAGGAGCAAGCATGAGGCCAGGGCGAGGTGGAGGCATAGCTGCTCCGCCTCCGGCGAGGTGGGGGTGCGGCGGCTCGGGTAGACAAGGAGGCACGAGGACGTGGCGAGGTAGAGGGGCGGCTGCTCCGGCGAGGTGGGGGCGCGGCGGCTCGGGTCAACGAAGAGAAGGTGCGGCTGCTCCGGTGAGGGCAAGGTGGTGGCACGGCGGCTCCGATCGGCGAGGAGCAGGGCGAGGTGGGAGGGAAGGGAGGGGAGGGGAGAGGAGAGGATGTGGTGTGCTGTGTTGAGAGGTCCCGGGGCTCACATGCGCTGGGGGTGCGGACGCGAGGCTTACGCCGAATAGGCTGAAAGCAATGAAAATTTCGGGTCCGGCTGGCTTCGCTTGGCGATGCGTTTCGTAGGCACGCGTCTGTTGTTGAGTTGCCCTGCGATAGCAGACGCGTTTGGTAGCGCCGCGACACCTATATTAGCACATAGCAGACGTGTTTTGTTCAGTACAATCATATAGCAGACGCGTTTGGTTGATACACGTCTGCAATCTATCATCACAGACGCGTTTCAAAAACACGTCTCCGAATGGCAGTGTCTGGTTTTGGCCTTTTTTACATAGTGTATGGATAAAGCATAAAGAGGAAGATTATTAGAAAAAAACCTTCAGTGATTCCATGAGAATGAGGCTGGAAGTCACAACATTCCGACACTGCATCTGCCTCATTTGGGGAAACACGGCGGCGAATAGGTCGAGCTGAATATGAGTTAAAGTGCAACAAAAAGATGTTAGTTGATTTAATAACACAATGCGGTGGGATGTTCGTTTCTGGATTGAGAAAAAAAAAACATGATTATCATGACAATTAATGATAGATGAACCCTATATCTATGTACATATATATTAAAAGGAAAACAACCGACATAGATAGATACGTGTAACAGTCAAAGCATAACTGTACCTCCTTGTTCATTAGCACGACGCACAGATTCTTTGCGCTTTCTGCGTGCTTCAGCGGTACTCAGCGCAGTAGGGTGCGGAAGATCTAGGCGTAGTAAATACAAAAGCAAAATTAGCAAGGCATGAGCACCAAGAGATCGACACACCATATATGTAAGTGTTATTATTACCACCAGGAAAGTTATGTGTAACTTAAAGTACCCATTGATGTTTTAGAAATGGTCATCTCGTGATTAGGGAGAAGATTAGGAAATACCTTCAGCCTGGAATGTACAACACCCATGTGCCACAGTTGCCCCACTTGGCAAAACACAGTGGGGAACATCTCGTAATGAATAAGAGTGACCAGCAGCATCAGGTTCTGTAACGACAACAAAGGGAGGAAAAAAGGTAAGAAGCAAGCCTAACATGAAGATGCTAATTTAATTTAAGAACTGACAGCATAGTGTGACAATTCTAGATGAATACATGCAATCATTACTACGATCATCGTAGAGGAACAATAGAGTACACTATTAGATATTGAAGGGCACCAAAGAACATTAGATGGGTGCATTGTGTAGCTAGCCAACGCAGCAGCACTACCTATCGTTCCTGTAGGATGCATAGCCGCTTTGCGTTTTCTGCATGCCTCCGCGGTATCCAGCAGCGCAGATCGCGGAAAATCTAGCAGCAAAAAAATATATATAATGCACAAAATGTCAATCTTAGAAAACAATATTGTTATAAAGTATAACAAAAAGATGGGTAATCCTGAAAAGTGGTGTAGCGTGGGTGTAGCTAAAGCAAAACATGATGCACCAGAGCAATAAGCATGTGCTGAAGTAATAAACATTATAGAAAGCCAACTGAACTGCAAACCTGAAACTAAAAGGGTCACTCAAATGAAAAGACAATGCATCGTAGGTCAACTAAGTAGGGAAAACGAACCACAATAGGTAGGATGTGACTGATCCGCCATAATTTTTATACATGATGCACCGACATCATTTGCTAAAGTATTGACAGTCCTTGGCGAGGAGACATCAGCACCCATAAACAAAAGTCTACCGCTCATGTGCTGCCGTATGGGAAAACTGAAGACTGACATGGAAGTTTTTGCTTCAGAGGGCACCAAGGAGGCCTCTTTTTGGTCTTGATGTTCATCAACGGAAACATGTTGCATCCACAAAACATGTTGATCAACAGTATGCATTGCAGGGGAACCAAGTTGCGAAATGGAGCAGCTCAGAAACTAATCCAAAGAAATTTGAGGAGACATACCTTGCACATGAGGTACAGGAACGGTTGTATGCTTTTGATTTGGGCGACCCATCACTAATGGGGCTAAATGTAAAGCAGCATCGATTGCATGAACAGATGTGTCCGGTTGCTATGCACAGGCAGAAACTGTGAACCTCCCACCATGTTGTAACTACAGTCAAGTAATAATAGAATTATTAGAGGGGAAAAAGTTGGAAAATAACAGTTTATTCAAAGTAGCAAGAAACCATACCCACTGTGTATGAAACATGAAAGGATTGAATTGAAATATATCTAATTTGCATGGTCAGCGCATCAAATGGACTCAATATGGGCGCAGTAGTAAGCAATGCAAAGGTAGTTAGATTTTAGTGCCTAAGCAACCAATTGCCGTCGAGTTGCATCAAAAACAACCTCAATGGACAACTATCCTTTGATTTACGAAGCAGAAACGCAAACTTGTATGTGAACAGGTTAACTGAACAATCCGAACCCCTAACACTCATAAACTAAACAGATTAGTTGGAAGCACGGCAGGTTATGGATAAATCTTCACCTTGTCCACTACACAAACCTAATAATGAAACAAACGCTGGCCGTCTAACAAATTGACAAAAGGAATCTTCACCTTCTGTAGCACGAAGACCTAATGTAATCAAGACCGGTCATTCAACACATTCATGTAAGAAAACATACCATGAATCGGATTATGGCAAGGCGCACGAGCAGGGAACGCGGTCGCGCAGAGGCGCCGGAATGTCCCCACCACCTGCAGGTGCAGCGGAGCATTGGCAGACTACGCGCCGAGGAGGGGGGAGGGGAGGGGGATGCGGCTCCAACGCGAGGTGGCCTGGCGGCGGCCGGAGTACAGGCGGAGGCAGGGAGGGAGGGGATGCGGCTCGATCGTGAGGAGGCTTGGTGGCGGCCAGAGCAGGAAGGACGATGGAGTCGATGGGAAGCGGGGTCGGAGAAGGATTTTTTTTTTTTTTAGACGGAGAAGGATGGGATCGAGAAAGTTTCCCAGTATACTTTTTCCCCCTGGCAAGGCAGGCAATCGGATGGGCATCGAATGGCTGGTAGCATCCACGGTTCTGTAGTTTCTACAGAAGCTGTACACGCGTCGAGGCAGAGGAAAACGAAAGTACATCTCCAAGAATATAGGTCTAGGTAGATACGGAGTATCATCTTCTTCCTCGTGCTGTCGCTTCCATGCGCCGCCATTGGAAGCTCCAGACCGAAAAAAAAATTGTTCCGCAACAGAACGTCAAATGTTCTGTGCTTGCGAATCAAATGTTCTATGCTAGGGAATCAAATGTTCTGCCAAGAAAAAACAAATGTTCCATCTTTCAAAATCGAATGTTCCGTCATGCCTCGCAGACCAGCCACCGGAACAAATGTTCAAGGCTGCGGAAGCAATTGTTCCAGGCCGCCAAAGCAAATGTTCCATGCCGTCAGAGCGATTGTTCCAGTATAAGGGAGCAAGTGTTCTAGTTCGCCGGAGCAAAATGTTCCAGGCTGCCGAAACAATTGTTCCACGCCGTCGGAACAATTCGTCGCGGGAGATGACTAGGAAAGAAGATGGGAGAGGACAGCGGCGGGCAGGCATGCGGGCAGGGACACGCGGCTGCGGCGCGCCGGCGGGGCACGGTGGCGAGTCGCTGCGTCGGGCGACGGGGGCGGCGAGTTGCTGCAGGGCGCGGGGCACGCTGCTGCTTCGGGCGGCGGGGACGGCTAGTCACGGCTGGGCGTGAGGCACGCTGCGCGTCGAAGAAGGAGAAAAAGGTCGATGTGGGCTGATTGGGCCGAAATCACGCAGCGTGCGGACCCACTCTCGATTCCCGCCGCGTGGACGCCCCTGCGATCCAACGCCCGCACGTATCTTCTCAGCCCCCGGCTCCCGCACGTCTCTTGCAGCGCTCGGCTCGACTCGCAGCTCGCGTCTGTACGGCTCCAGGCTCCGCGCGCAGCATTTTGTCCTCTACGTCGAGCGGCAGTGCAGAAGGGGATACTGGAACGAGCTCATCAACGACCACGAGTTGCGAAGAGGATCGTCTCTTTTTTTTTTTGGGGCAAAAAGGGTCTATTAATTAGATAGAAGAAGGATCGTCTCTTTGACGAGTACGGGCACGGCAACGTTGTCAGAAGCCTATGTCGGGCCATACGACGGTCGGGCTCCTGTATAGTCTATGCATGCAGCCATGTCGGGCCATACGACCAAGGAACGTAAGTACAGTAGTTCTCAAAAAAGCAGTAGAGTACTACACGAGAGACCATCTCGTCAATGCCCATGCATGCCGGCTGAACGGTGCAGCCTGGAGAACAAATTGCAAGATGCAAAGCCTTGGCCTTTTGTATTCACGCACGCGGAGCCGCACGGATGCGAGCTACGACCCGCGAGCGAGCCGAACCGTGGACATCGCTGGGAGCGGAGCGTTGTTGCAAGGAGCCGTGCGGGAGCCGAGGGTTGCGAGGATACGCGCGGCGTCGGATCGTAGGGGCCTCCACGCCTCACCACGCGGCGAGAATAGGGAGCGGGTCCGCACGGCTGCACGTATGATTACCGTCCGCATAGAATTTTCTTCCGTTTCATGAAGCCAGAAAAAATTATAGGACCCACAATTCGCCGAGGACAAAGTTTATATTACCGAAGCTACCGGGAAAACCGGTTTGGACTGGTATGTACGGTTATCGAAAAAACCGGATCAAAATTTAAATAATTAATTTTGAATCAAAAATGTCAAAATTTTCGATCAACACGGTCCTTTACTGATACATTGGACAAAAATTCCGAAAAACTGCTTTAGAGAGGAAAAATAAAAAAATGCAAAAAAATAGAAAATTTGAAAGAAAAAATAAAACAAAAAAATTGTAAAAAAAAACTAAATGCAATTACAGCACAATGGTGCAACAACAACATGAAACTTTGATCATTTTCTAGATCAAACAAATTGAGGAAGGTTGCTAGTTTGAAAAAAAACAAGATTTCTTCTTTTTTTTCCTTTTTTTCAACCCAGAAAGCTTGCGTGAGTTTTTTTTATCCTAAAAAAATTGAATTTTTATGTTGTTGTTCCACCATTGCGCTATAAATTTCATCTAATTTTTTAAAAATATTTTTTTTCAGTTTGTCAGTTTTTTTAAAAAAAAATAAATTCGAGAACCGGGTAAACCGACAGGACCGCGGTTTTGTGAAACCTGGTCCAGGCCTCATTCAGATTCCAAGTATATTCCCGTAAGATGCTCGATGGCCCGATGCGAGAAAAAGCACCGAACCGCAAATTTTTTATTATTTAATCCTTTTTCAATTAATATTTTAAAAATAGATTGCTCAAAATTTTATTTCCAACATATAGACCATTTGGTCATGCTAGATGAATTGGCATGACCAAAACTACAATCACGCCAAATTGACCGATGCGACCAACTCCACGTAAGCGTAGAACTTCACATTGGACTGGACTAATGAGGAAGCCGCGCCGAGCTGTTTGGTGTGATTGAAGGTGGTCGGGGCGCACGAGTCGGTTGCTCCCTGACCGGGCTACCACTTAAGACGACGATCCGCGACGACGACTGACAAGACGACGACACTAAGGCAATAGGGCGAAAGCGTGATGATTGACTAGTATCGTTGATACGATTCATTAACAGCTGCCATCTAGAAATTGTAAATAATCATGGTCGATATTTTCGATAGGGTGTCTTCGAAAAGCAAAAATAGTGGCATTCTGGTACCATAATAAATTTTTTGAAATAAACTAGTATAAAAAAAAACTTGACCCTCAGGTTTAAGACATCCCCGGGCATTGCATTTAAAGTGCGTTGCCCACTTACTACGGGTCTTAAAGTGCGCTACCCACTAACTACGGGTTACGCGCGCTACGCATAAGAAAATCCGCCCCAATCCCCCCCCCCCCCCCCTAAAAAAAAAAGAAGAAGGAACAAACCGGGCTTTCAGGCCCAATTTTACCGACCAACCAATTGACCGGCCTCTTCTTACGGTGAACAATAGAGCGTGTAATTTTTACAAAATAGTCCTTTTAGTAAAAATTTATTGTATTTGGACCTTTGGAAAAAACATGTCTAGAAATGGACCCTTTTCTGAACGCCATTGCATTTGGCGCTCAGGTAAAACATGTGAGCGCCATATTGTTTGACGCCCACATCTGCCATGTCAGCACACGGTTGCTGACCTGGAAGGGGGTGGGCGCCATGCTCTTTGGCGCCCATGTTACATTGCTGCGCGCCGTGGCGTTTGGCGACCAGCCGCCGAGGGAGTCTGATTGGCTTGTCTTCTGGCGTCCTACCACTCTTCTGGCGCTGCAACTTGCTCAGCCTTTGTTGATCAATGTGTGGGACCCTCGTGAGCAACCCACTGCGGCATGGCACGGTCAAAGTACTAGCACCTCTAACGCCGCGCCCGCATTTTTTATGGCGTTGAAGCATGCTTCTTTAATGGAGTACAAAGCAGGTGTGCGTGCTACTTTGTGAAACTCGAATATCGATTGCAAAAAAATTGTGCAAGCACCATCCTAAGCTAAAATTGCGCCATTGCACATGTAAGCTCAGTTTCTAGGCTTTATCATGCACTAGTATATTGCCCGTGCTAACGCTACAGTAATATTAGAGAATATAAATCAATCAACCAAATGACATACAAATTTTGACATTCATTTTGATAACCACTCAGTTACAAGTTTCTCAAAAATCAATGTTTTGCTTTATGGATCACCAATCTGCAGAGTATTATGATCCATATGAAAACCATGATTAATTTGTCCAAACTATCATGCAAGAAGCTTCGTGTCTCTTAGAAGAAAAACGCTGTTGAATTTCACTCCTACATAACCAATATAGCATTCAAATTAAGAAGATACATCAGCATGAGTGTCTCTTTGTCTTCAACATTGCTCCGGATGTTGCAGCTTCTGATCACCCTGAAAGTAGAAGAATTCGGAGGCTTCTTAGCTAGGAAATACAGAGCACTTTATAAAAAGGTAGCTTAGCACAATGCCATCTGCAACCTCCTACTCTGTGTCCCTGGACGCCGCGTACCTGCAGCACATTCAGGATGAAAAGCTTCAGTAGCTGAAAAACACTCAATCTGCACCATCTTTTTAAATCACAAAACAAATAACAGACTCTTCAATCAAGAATAACAGTCTTGTCATTGCAGAAAATTTTAAATTAAAGCAAAACATAAGCACGCTTTCAGAATAGGAAGAGATGGGAAAAATACAAAGCTACTGAACATAGGTATTACCATTTATGATGACACGTGATGGTTTGCTGTGCAACCCATTTTAGAGTAGAGTTCAATAAGTTTAGACAATTTATATGTGTCCTTGTCATGCATTTGCAGCAAGAATGAGATGACAGTTAATCAGAAAAGAAGAACTCCATCATCCATCGTTGTCTAGAACTGCATAAACCAATCATCCATAGATGTTCAAAGTAGTTTACCTTCTGAACATCTATTTCTATGCAATATAATCAAAAAGAGTTGAAATAGATCATTTGTGAACATCAACTTAACTCTGCAATATAATAACTAAAAAGAGAAAACTGGAACTTACAGGTCACCATTTGATCCAGAAGTAATTTTGTTTCTGAGCCTAGGAAAACGTTGATAGGTAAACACTACCATGCTAATCAGAATATTTTTTTTTATTGGTGAATGGTGTTTATTTTTATTGAGTACTCGCCCAATGACTAGCATACACAAAGAATCAAGTTTGCCAGTAGGAATATTTGTTACTAACAGATGCAACTGTATGGACAACATAGGCCCTGTTCGTTTCTTTTAGCGCTAAATTTTAGAGGTCTCTAAATAAAAAGAATCTAGTACTAAATAAAGTTTAATGACAAAACCTTTTTACAGATGGGTACATCTTTACGAGACGAATCTAACGAGTCTAAGTAAACTATGTTTTGCTACAGTAATGCTACAGTAACCATCGTCTAACCATGGATTGCTTACCCTCATTAGATTCGTCTCGCGAATTAGACCAGGGGTTCTGCAGTTAGTTTTGTAATTAAACTTTATTTAATACTCTTAAATGATAAGATTCTTTTTTTTAGACCCCTCTAAATTTTAGACCCCATAAAACGAACACCCGCATACACAAAGAATCAAAAATTGGATTGATGCAGGCATCATGAAAGGAGCAGAGCACATGTTATGCACCAGCAGCCGTACCTGGTGGTCGCAGATGGCACACAGGCGGATCCCACAATGGCACAACAAGGCCGTAGTCGACGAGGATGGCGATGAAGCATGGTGCTGTTGGTGGAGCGGATCCCGTCGTCGGCATTGCTACCAGAGCCGTCGGACGAGTCGACGCTTGCACACCAACGCAGCCGCTTCGAGTGCGTCGGAGCCGCGGCCTCAACCGTCGAGGGCGCCAGAGCCGCTCATGGCCGTTGCCTCGTGGAGTCGTGGGCCGCCGTGCACCTCGGCCGGCATGGCACGCGGCGAGATCCACCGTGGATAGGGGCAGATCTAGGCGTCATGAGTCGGCCTCCACCCAGCACGGACTCGACCAGGCCGGGGTACCGGCACATCTCGCCGGTAACAGCAGCTCGTCGTCGCTGCCGCGTCCTTGAGTTGCTACCGTCACCGCAGCCCAGCGCCACGTCGGTTGGGTCGCCGCCACGCCTGAGCAGGCAGATCTCAACGCCTTGGACCTTGAACCGCCCAAATCTAACGGGAAACAGCCGCCGCGACCTCCAGCGCGCCGCCGCCGCCGTCAGTTCAAGGCTCCTGTATTCGCCGGCCTAGAGGAGAGAGAGATGGGCAGGAGAGAGAGTGACCGGGTGAGAAATGAGAGAGGAGACGTCTTGTTTATTTTACTAATAGCTGGTAGAGCGCCAAATTACACGACGCCGAGCTATGTATCTTCGGCGTTAAAGAACGCGGCGCCCAGCCTGACAGCTCAGCATCCGAGTCGTGTGCCCGCTTGCTGATGTGGCAGTGGTGAGCGCCAATAGCTGCGGCGCTCAGCTATTGAACCTGAACGTCAAAACATGTGGCGCTCATAAAAAGGTTCATTTTTGAACATGTTTTTTTTAAAGGTCCATATGTGAAAAACTTTTTTGAAAAGAGTCATTTTTGTAAAAATTACACCAATAGAGCGAGTAAACCTCGCCATTCCCCTAATCCCCTCCCTCTCAATCAAAATCATCGCCATTCGTTTAAAAAAAAAATCATCGCCATTCCCCAAATCCCCTTCCTCTAGTTCGTTCGAAATCCTCGCCGCCCCCACCCCTCCTCCCCTTCCTCTCGTGCGCCGCCGCGGCTCCCCCGCCTCCTCCTCTGCCTCCTGCTTCAAGCGCGGGTGGGGATGGACGAAGCCGCCGCCTCCGCGGCATTGGTGCTCGCCTACGCCTGCGAGGGTTCGCTCTGCACCGGCGCCGCGCAGCTGCGGATGCTGGCCGACGAGGTGGCGCGGGCTGCCGACGATGTCGGCGTCCCGTGTCCCAAGCTTCTGGACGCCGTGGACACTCTGTTGGGCGCGGTCAACGCGAGCAGGCGCACCGCGGACCTGGGGAAGGCGGCGGCCGCGCTGGAGACGGAGGCGGCCGGTCGGCGGGGCCATCTCGTCCTGAGCGCGGCGAGCGTGACGGGCGCGTGCCGGGCTCGCGGACCGCCCAACCTCGCCAACGTTCTCACCGCGTGCGATAAGCTTTGGTACGCCGCCTCTGGCGCTGGCGTGGCCCGGGACGCCTTCGCCGCGGCCCGCGGGGCCCTCGCCGACGAGGGCGCGAACGACGCCGCCAGGGCCCTGGCAATAGCCGACCTCATCAGGGCGGCCGCGGACCTGCAGAAGGAGGCAGGCGCTCGCCTCACTCTTCTTGCCCGCGTGGCGGCGGAATTGGCGCGCGCTTGCCAGGATTACCAGAGGGTGGCGGACGCGGTCCCGGTCGTGCTCCAAGCCGCGGAGGCCGCGCAGAAGAAGCAGGAGGAGCGGCGCAGCCGTACTGCTGCGGGGGCAGAGGCTTCTTCCTGCGCTTGGTGGCCATGGGGGCGGCGGGTCCGGCGCGTGCCGGACATGGAGATGGCCCTCCTCCTGACCCAGCCGCCGGAGCCCGCGTCGACGTCCACGCCTGCTGAGGAGCAGCAGAGCAAGGTATGCCGTCGCTTAATTTCCTTGTCAATTCAATAGTTCTCGGCCGGGGGCGCGGGAAACCAATATAAGCTGGATCATACGGCTGCGATAGTTTTACCGTTATCACTGAATTAGATGCTGTAGCAATTTTCGTTCGGGTAACAGTCAACCTTAGGCTTTATATAGCCCATTCCTGTACCTAACCCGGTGTCTACCTCTTATAAGAAAAACACTTTCCCTTCCTTCTTCGTGCTGAAGAAGCCAGGGCCGAGCCGAATTCAAGTGTTCCTCTGATTCTTGCCATTGTCGTTTGATTTCCTGCTTGAGTACGGTTTCGTGATTGCTATGGTGCGACAAATTGGTATCATGGCTTAGGAGCAGTGGTTATGCAGCAGGGCAAACCATTGGCCTATTTCAGCTAGTCTTTGAGTGCTAAGGCTGCTGCATAGTCTACATACGACAAAGAAGCTATGGCTATTTTAAAGGCTCTAAAAATTTGGAGACACTATTTTCTTGGGACCAAACACATTATGAAAACTGATCACCAAAGCTTCAAATATATGTCTCAACAGAAGTTACATGAAGGCATTCCACATAAAGTCATAAACTCATGTGAACACTCCAGTTTGATTACACTATAGTATTGAGTACAAGGGACAGGAAAATTTTGCCACTGATGCTCTTTCTAGGAGACAACACTCTTGTCTAGAAATCTCCACAGTTACTCCTGCTTGGATCACTGAAGTGGTGAATTCTTACTCTGAAGTGCAAAGTTAGAATACATGTAGGAGCTGACAAGAAGGTGCAAGACAGTATAATTTCTGCTCTGCACTCTTCTGCAGTAGGTGGGCATTATGGAATTGGTGCAACTTACCAACGGGTAAAAAGGCTATTCCACTGTTTAGGTCTCAAGAAGAGCATTGAAGACTTTGTTACTTCCTGTGCCACTTGTCAGAGAGCTAAAGGGTGAGCATTGTCAATACCCAGGCCTCTTACAACCATTGCCTGTTCCTTATATGGCATGGTCACAAATCTCCCTTGATTCTGTGGAGGGCTTACCAAAATCTAGTGGAAAGGATGTTATACTGGTGGTTGTAGATCGACTCACTAAGTACTCTCACTTTCTACCAGTCTCATCCATACACTGCTGCTAGTGTATGCTATTCCAAGTCCTGATTTGCCTCTAGTGGATGCTGCTGGTCGAGTTAAGTTTCATCCAGTAGCTGTTCTTCAGACCAGAGCTATGCCTCGGAATCATGTTCTGGTTACTCAGTGGCTGGTACAATGGGAAAATTATCCTCCTGATGATGCGACATAAGAATGCAGATTTCGTCGAGAGTACCATCCCTTCGTTCTACAGAGTTACCATCTAGCAGTGGTTTCCAGATTCTAACACTTGAGGTCAAGTGTTTTGTTAGGGGGATGGATGGATTTGTCATGACCAAGTCATATATCCCTTCGCTACCGTACAAGCTGGATCCTACAGCTGAGAGAGTTTTACTGTTATTACTGAATTAGATAGTGTAGTAATTTTTGTTCGGGTAACAGTCAACCTTTGGCTATATATAGCCCAGTCCTGTAACTAAACCGATATCTACCTCTAATAAGAAAAACACTATTTCCCTTCTTGCTGAAGAAGCCAGGGCCGAGCCGAATTCGAGTGTTCCTCTGATTCTTGCCACTTTCGTTTCGTTTCTTGCTTGAGTTCAGTTTCGTGATCGCTATGGCGTGACATACTAGGATCACAATGTGTGATTGATTTTGGCAACAATCACATGTAGATTTTAAAAAGATTGGTATTGTTGTATTGAAGCATGATGGGATGACGTTAGATGTAGGTGATGAAGGTGAACCCAGAGTCCCTTCCTCTTGTCTGTGGTGTTGTTCCGGCGCTGTTTTATTTTTATTTTGTATTGTTTGATTTCATTTTTCTTAATATGAGGTCTTACTAATAGATGCGGAACACCAAGTGTTACCGGGTATTTTGAAAATAAGAAAAGCTTTTGCAAATTTTGATTTGAATGTGCTTTATCTACAAGCTTTCAAGTTTGAATCGGGAATTGATTCGTGCATACAGGTGCGGGAGGCAATGGCAGAGAAGACGTCGGGTAGTCATGGGCCTCATGGCTACGCGCTATACGGGTCGTTGGCTTTGCTGCCGGGCTTCGGTTCAAAAGAAGTTTTGACTGGCTTTGGCAACTACAAGGAGTTGTTCACTTGGGTCTTCTGCTCATGGTGGTCGGCTGTTGCCATGGGTGTCGCAAGCAGTATCTTCCCGCGCACACCCTTTGATGTGGCAGTGGCACACGTGACAAGCCGAATTGGCATGATGGGTAAGAATGTGCTTTAATGTTTTATGCCAATTGTATTCATGCTAAAATTTGGTGATTTGTCGACAATAATGATTCTTATTACCTGACAAAGCACTGAATGTTAGTATGACCCTTCGTGTTGCAGGTATCAACATTCTAGTTGTTCTCTACACTTGTTGGTTGCTTGGGACAGCTCAGGGTTATATCCTATATACACTGTTGGGTTTTGTGGCGCTTGGCCATATCCTCTTTGCTTCATGGGTACTGATTTTGTGTTTTGCTTGGGCTTTGTTTTGTGCATGTACAATTTTGAAACTTATCTCAGTTATTTTCAATCAATGCAGCAATACTACAATGGTCGAGGTCGCGATTGAGAAAGCCCAGGGACAGGAAAAGGAGGAGTTGATCACCCACTTGGACTCACTTCATAGCATATTGTGAACTGACTAGAGTGGTGGGGCAGTTTTGATAGTACATCGGAGCACTTCTGTGAATTGTGAACCCCATGAAGCTAAGTAACAGTAACAAAGTAGGCTTCATTGATTGTTGTCGTGGGGGGACAAGGGTGTATCTGATAAATACTCTACTTACATATTGTTACCTTATCCGTGACAGCATTTTGTCTGCATTCATATGTGGTAATTAGCACTTATATAATGCTGTTGGTATGTAGTACTAGTATTGTTTACTGTTGTGATAAAAAAAACTGACGTTATATTGCCTAATTCACTCTGCGGGGCATGACAGAATAGGTAGTGGTCTAGCCAAATATTTTTACTCTGCACATCTCTTAGCTCTCAGGCTGCCAATGCATCAAGGAAAGGGGAGGTCTCCTCTGTCTTCTCAACTCCTCTCTCACCGACGCAATAGAAATACCCAAATTAGGCATGTTAAGGTCCAATATTAGTGGATCAAATGATACTTTTGATGCAGAAAACTCATCAAAAAAATATTCTTGTACTAAACAACGAAGGTGAACATGACGCACCATATCCTACATTTTAGTATCTCAAATAAACCTTATTATATATAGCCTAGAAGAATCAAACTTGTTCACAGATTTTATAAAGAAGCTACACATGCACAATTTATATATGCCCCGGATTGGCATTGTCTTAATCTCCTTGCGTGCACAGGAACGCCACTCCAATGATTAATAGATTCACAAACACGCAAGGCGCCTTATCAGACGAATCCGACATCAAGGCGAATACCATGAGTATGAGAGCTGTCATGGTCGCAAAACACTGAAAAGAAAACCATGTGGAGTCCAGATTAGGCCCTGTTTAATTTGTACTACTACTGTATGTATAGGACTTGAGCTCAGTTCCGTACCCTTGCAAAGATCTTCCACTTTTGCCACATCTCCTTGGTGAAGATCGGGAATGGATCAGTCGGAGCTGTTTGTTGCGCTTGGAGCAGCGGCTGTTCGACGCCGCCGGCTTCCATCACGCGGAACAGGAAGTCGTTCACGCCATCAGCGGCTTGCGCGTCAAGTTTGGCCTGTCGGGCCGCCGCCACCGCCGCCGCGGCTCTTTCCCGGCGAGCTTGGGTAACGCAGGGAGGAGGGTGGTAGGGAGGACCCATGTAAGCCATGGCCGATCGCCGGCAAGCGATCCGACGAGATCGTGACGGGAAATCGACGACTACGGTGATGAGGGACGGATATACGATACGATACCATGTACGGCCGGCTGCTATGCAAATCACGGTACAAATTAATAGTGCCATAGCCCAAAGGTGTTGTGTCCGTGTCAGATCACACCAGGTTTGAAGAGATTCCAACGTGGCCGTCGTCGTCGCAGGATGCACCAAACTCCCATAAGAGTTCTGATCGGAGACTTGGAGTCTGACATGTTGTGAAACGTTATCCCCGGTAGCGAACTTGCCCTCTCACGGCTCTTCAAACACAAGTAGACGTACATGAGACAAAAAGACACAATATAAGGTGTAGTTTCTTTTTACTCTATTCAAAATAAACTGATGATTTACAAGAGAGGATACTCCATTATTTAAATATATTTAGAATCTTCTTGTCCAATCCGATTAGGTTGCATAAACTCCTCAAGCTCTTGCAAGGAAAGCAGCCTTGACTAGTGCTGGGACTCTTGGGCCGTGCTCGGCCCGGCCCGGCACGGCCCGTCATGTTTTGTGTCGTTTTATGCCGTGCTGTGATGGCCCGTCGGGCCGCGTTGTACCGCGCCGGTCGGCCTGACATGGTGAAAATGCGGCCCGAGCACGGCCCGGAGCACGGCGGGCCGTCATCGGGCTGTGTCAAGCACGGGACAGCCCGAATTCAGTGGAGGCCTTTTTCAGAGTGCGTTTTCAGTGTAGAGAATGTGCATTTTTGTTGTTTAAATTAATCCTTTTTATAGTGTTACATGGATAAAATAGTTTCCAAAATTCCACCAAAATTACAATAACTTAGGACAGATATATTACATGTGTATATCAAATTTGAGTTCTAAAATCATCATACTTTGAGCGTAACAAAAAAAACAAAGGAAAAGTGAGATTTTGCAATTTGTATCTCCAAAAATATATTGAATTTTGAACTCAATTTTGGTGTGGAGCTGTTCCAAGTCAATGCCAACCTCTATAATTTTTGGGGATTTCTTTTAACAATGTTTGCATGAATGTGTGTTCAAAATTTACTAAACAATATAAAAGTTACGAGCTGTTGAGACCAATGAGGAGCAATTCAAACTTACATGAGTGTAAGTGCCACAAAAAAATTATACAAAATTTCTATGTGTAGAAATGTAGAACTTGCTTAAAAATTCAAATTGATTGGAGATTAACAAAAAAAGTGAAGATAATGGTGAATAGTTACCTTTAGTGTATTGATTGATTAGTACAAAATCAAACTAGAAAAGTTTGCATACAAAGATTCCATATGATAGAAATGATTTTTTTGAAGATTATAGAAAAAAGAATCATCAAATTTGGACCACATATGTAAAATCTATACAAGTTTGTATTTTAAAATACGAATCAAAATAACAAAAATAACGTTGGCTAAAGAACTTAACAAAAACACACTAGCAGGCCAAATCCGTGCCGTCGTGCTGTCTTCGAGCTGTGCCGGCCCGAGCATGACCCATTTAACAGTTTCGTGCCTGATGTGCCAAAAACCCGGCACGACACGAAACCCCATCGGGTTGTGCCAAACATTCAGGCCACGGCCCACCTGGATTTGGCCCGGCCCAAGTCCCGGGACTAGTCTTGACCGGCCGGCCTCTCCTTTCCACAGTGAATTAGACACATCTTTCCCTCGCAAAAAAAGGAAAAAAAAAGAATTCACGGTGACGGGTGGGTAGGGTTACAAACCCACCTTAACCCTTCTAAACCCACCCATGCTCAGGCCAACAGCCCTGTTTTAGTCATTGGTGCATGAGAGCACGTACACTTGTATAGATATTTTTGTATTTTTTTTAGAGGAAACTACGGTGGGGGAGGTCCCCACCTGAATTTTCTCATTGAGAATAGAATGTGTTTACAACATGCCGCTCGAAGGCACAAGATACATGCAGAAAAAAGAGAGATACAATCTATTATCTAATTACATCTACATGAAGAGTGCACCAGTCTTCCATGCGTTGTACTGAAATGGAGCGCGGGGCTCGAACAACCCGAAGCCTCAAGTGTTCCTGGAGCAAGTTTGCTGTCGTTGGCACTTGGCAGGGCCATGGTAATGTCATAAAAAATCTTCCTATTTCTCCGCTTCCAAACGGTCCACAACAGCGAAAGGAGGAGAGTGTTTCTCAGAATGGGATGCCATGACATGAAAACAGAATCGAGAGACTCACATATGTCAGTTATATTGGTTTAAGCTGCCTGTGGCTGGAAGGACAGCGGACAAAAAACAGTTGATGGCTGGACAAGTAACGAACAAGGGCTATTATGACAAGAATAGATAAAAGACTGACTGCAAGTTCAAGGTTTTTACATTATGCTGGAAGACTGCAACTTATCAAGTCTGTGCTCACCTCTCTTCCTATGTACTTCATGTGCATACTAAAATTTCCGGAGGAAGTTATTGAATATATAATTAGAGCAGAGAAAGACTGTTTATGGAGAGGTCATGATAGAGAAAAGAAAAGTGCAAATCTGGTTGCATGGGATCAAGTGATGTTACCCAAAGATAAAGGGGGTTGTGGTGTTCTTAATCTGAGATTACAAAACAAAGCACTCCTAATGAAACACCTGGACAAATTCTACAATAAAAGTGATGTCCCATGGGTCAAGTTAATATGGTCAACATACTATGAAGATGAAGTTCCTCATTATGCAAACGAAGTTGGCTCTTTCTGGTGGAAGGATGTGTTCAGATTAAATACTGAATACAGAGGTATAGCAACTTGTAGGATTGGCAAAGGAGATACAGTTTCTCTATGGCATGATATGATTAATGGATCAATTCTTTCACAGAAATATCCGAGACTGTATTCTTTCTCAAATGACAAGTATGGATCCCTTCATAAGGCAATGAATGCTGAATCTTTTGAAGAAATTTTCCATCTGCCACTCTCAAATGAGGCATATGAAGAGCTTCTGGATATGCAACTGGAAATCGAAAATATGGACCTCCCTTATGAAGATGATGACATATGGAGTTATATTTGGGGATCTGTATCATACTCTTCCAGTAAATTCTACAAGCACCAATTTAATGGTCTGGAAAATTCTCCACTCCATCAAAGGAACTGGAAAAGTAAATGCATGCCAAAAATTAAATTCTTTGTCTGGCAGCTATTGATAGACAGGGTAAGTACCAGAAACATGTTAAGAAGAAGAAATCATTTTCTGGAGTCTGGTTACAATTGTGTTATGTGCAATAGAGCTGTAGAAGAAACTGCAGTGCATCTGTTCTTTGAATGCCCCTACAGTGTTAGTTGCTGGTTTAGTATTGGAATTCTATGGGATGAGGATCTGGAGATTCATGAGAAAATTAAAAAGGCAAAATTGGAATTCCAGTACATGTTCTTCACAGAAATTTTTTTAACAGCAGCTTGGAATATCTGGAAGCAAAGGAATGCAAAGATTTTTAACAACAAGCAGCCTAGTGTTGCTAGTTGGAAGAGAGCTTTCAAAGAAGAAGTTTTACTGCACCTACACAGGATTAAGGAGTCACACCATCAAGCTATTCGGGACTGGCTGCAACTTTTTTAGCCTGTTTCTCTCTGCCTTTCTAGGCTGCACCTTTATGGTGATGTATGTATGTCTTTTTGTTTTTTTGCGATTGTTGTACCTCTAGTAGATTAGTGTCTCTCTCAGGTAGGTTGTACAGTGTGATATTAGGTTAGTCTAATTAGCCTAGATTAGCTTAGTGTTCCCCTTGGCCTCCTCCTCTTTCTGGCTTCTTGTAAATATGCTCTGATTATTATAAAAAAGCTTGCACTGTGGGACTTTCCCTACAGTTTTTCGTCAAAAAAAGTAACGAACAAGGGCTCAATGGTCTCTAGCTCAGTCGGGCAGAACGGGCAGTTTGGGGTCGGGACAGCGCCGCGCCCGTGGAGGAAGATGCACGTTCTTATGTTCCCGATACGAAGGATCGGGAAAAAGACCTGCACTTTTTTGGGTGCAAAGTGTTGTAAAACTCTTAATTGGGCCAGGCCCACCTTCTAGAAGAAGGAGTTCTGGTCCATATGGGCTGCTTTATCGAATCCTGGCCCAACACGAAGTTAGGGTTCCCCCCTTATATATAGTTGAGGAGACCCCCCCCTGTAACCTGACACCAGAATTTCGCAATAAAGAATTTCGTCTCCTCTATTCCAGATTTACTTTTTGTTATCTGTCGTGATCTACGTGCCGTCGTTCCGCCGATAACCTAACACGTTATCAGCACGCTCTACGAGGAATTCGCCCAGCAAATCGGTGAACTACGGTACGTTCTTGTTTTGCGTATGATTTTTGTTATCTTGACTCGTTGCAGCCAAGATCTGTCCAAAAATCGCCACGTCGATGCAGTCAAGATCCCAGAAGGAAAAGACCAGATCCGAGGGCCAGCTACGGCCGCCCAAAGACGATTTGGATCTCGTCAAAAACAAGAAGAAAAAAAAGCAAAAGGGCTAAGAGTTTCATTCTCTAACCCGAGATCGAGATCTGCAAGCAGTAAAAAAAAAAAAGAGCAAAAGGGCTAAGAGTTTCATTCTCTAACCCTAGATCGCGCAAGAAACAAATAGCAAAAACAGATCAGGCGCAACGTCGCCAGAACAACGCTTTTGGTGCAACGTCACCAAATCGCCGAGTTCTTGAGATCTACAGTGGTTCACGAAGAACCCTACCCCTACTCTTACCCGGCACGAAGTCCGGTACAGGCAAGCGAAACAGAAGCACAACAAAGGGGACACGGGTTACAAACCCTAACCCTAGCTATCTGCAAAAAGGAAGTAGTCGAACCGACGAACCCTAGATCTACAAATCAAAGTCGCCGAGTTCATCACAGAAGAAAATAGGGCTCGGGTTATCAAACCCTAACCCTAAGATCCATGTCGCCGAGATCAACATCACAAGAATCATGAAAAAAAAAAAAAAACGACGACCCGCCGCCACCTCGCCGTGGCGCGACGGGCCGCCGCGGCCGCAGGCCCGCGGCCACCGCGAAGCGTCGGCACAGCGCCGGCCTGGTCGCCGTGACGCACCGGGCGTGCAGCTACCGGGCACCACTGGGCCCACCACTGCGCCGCCTGCCGGGGACGGGCCGGACAGCCATGGGCTTGGCCTCTGACCCGACCCGGGCCCGGCAACCGCCGCGCCGCGCCGCCAGCCGGGACCGGTCCCGGCCTCCGGCCACCGCGCCGCACAGCCCAGACACCGGGCCCCGGCCTTCGCACCGCCGCGGGCGACGGCCACCGCGCCGCGCACAGGCGACCGCGCCACCGGGGCGAGCCGCGGCCAAGGCCACCGCGCCACTCCGGGCTACGGCGAGCTCCGCCGCACCGCAGGTTTCGGCCTCCGCGCCCCCATGGCCATCACCACGAACGGATCTGGTGAAGAAGAAAAGAAGGGGAGAAGAAAAGAAAGGAAGTGGCGGCTGGACGGGTGGGGAGAAGTGAAGAAACTGAGAAGCAGCTAGGGTTTCGGCTCGCATATATGCTCACTTGGATTTTTACAAAAACGTCCTCGAGTATTCCTGAAATTACGAACAAGTCCAAGGGCTATTCTGAAAATCACAGGAAGATTCCGCAAATTACAGAGAACCCCTCAGGATATCAGAAAATTACGAGATATACTCGAAAATTCTGAAGAAGCCCTCGGAATATCAGAAAATTCTGAAAATATCCTCGGAACATCTGGAAATTACCAGAATATCCCTGGAATATCTGAAAATTACGGAAAAATCCTGTTAATTACGAAAATTGACATGGATAATCCGAAAATTGCTGGATTGTGTTATTTTTGCATATAACACCCCAGTTTTTGGTGATTTTATATAGAAACACCAATATTATAACTTAAACATGCAGTTTTTGTTATACTTATACTCTCTATTACTTGGATACATGAATTAATCCTTGCACATTGACATCATGCAGATGTCTGACCTCGTGAAGAGAGACTTTGAAGTCTTGACTCCTCATGGAAGCAACTACCTGTCATGGGCACTTGATGCGGAGATCCTCCTAAGCAGCAAAGATCTTTTGAAGACCGTTCTGCCTAAGGCGGGAGACACTGCCGCAACAGACGTGGAGAAGGCGCAGGCTTTGCATTTCTTGCGCCACCACTTAAGTGCTACTCTGAAGAGTGAATACATGACAGAACGTGATCCAAAAGTCTTGTGGGACTCATTGAAGAAACGCTTTGAGCAGATTGAAAATGTCTTACTCCCCAAGGTTGAGCGTGAATGGCAAAACCTACGCTACCAAGACTACAAGACTGTGGACGATTACAACACCAAGCTTTATGGGATTGTCACACGCATGAAGCTTTGTGGCAAAGAGCTTACGCAAAAGGATCTTATTAACAAGACCCTATCCACCTTTCACCCTAAGTTCACTCATGTGAGCCGCCAGTACAAGAAGGAGAATTATGAAACCTATGTCGCCCTGAGTAATGCATTGCAGCAAGATCAGGGGGAGGACGAATTGATCATGGAGAATCATAAGAATCGTCCTACTGGCTCATTGGCACCGCATGAAGCGAATGCCGTCTCCTTCAATAAGAAGAAGAAGAACAAGAATAACAAGGGTAAAGGTGCTCCCAAAGCTACACCAAATGCACCCCCGAAGGTTCAAAACAAACCTAATGCTTTCAAGAAGAACGCAAAAGGGAAGTCAAAGAAGACACCTTCAGGGGGAGCGTATGGTGAACAGGATCAGGATTGCTATAGGTGTGGTATGCATGGTCATTGGTCCAAAATATGTGAAACACCACAGAAGTATGTTGACATGTACAAAGACCTCAAAAAGAAGCTCGCGCAGCATGAGGCTAACTTTGTTGAAGGCACGCAGCCAACAACAAAGGCACCGATGGACCATGCAACACCAAGCAAATCCTCTGACCTGGAGTTGGACAATGATCTCATGGATGAAGAGGAAGATGTGCATGGAGATTCTGCGTAGTCATGAAGACTATTAAGAATTACTTAGTTATCTATTTGTAATAGGAGTGAAATAAGTTTAAATTCCTCGAAGGAATTAGTTCGTTTATGTACTCTCTCGAAGAGAAGACATTTGCTTTGAATAAATCAGTTTATGAAGTTTGTCATTGATTACTCTCTTTGTTTATACATTTCTTATGTATGAATTACAGCATTGTGGAGCAAAATGACTATGGATGAGGAGCTCTGTCTCGTAGACAGTTGCACCACTGCTACTATTCTAAGGGACACTTGTTATTTCCAGACACTTCGAAAGTATACTGGGAATATTCTTACTGTTATTGGCAATAACAATAAGATTGTTGGCACAGGAAGGGCCACATTTGTCCTACCAAATGGTACGCAATTAACAATCCAAGAAGCATTACTTTATCTGGATTCAACCCGGACATTGTTAAGCTTTAAGGATATCCGAAGAAATGGGTTTCACGTAGAAACCAATGATGATGGAGGTGAAGAACGTCTTATCATAACCAAGAAAGAAGGCAATAAGAAGACCACTATCGAAAGTTGTCCGTCAGTCAAAGAAGGCTTGTACTACACGTACATTAAGCCAAACAAAGAATTTGCTACGTTCAAGACTATCTTTACCAATCAAGAAGCATATAGATTATGGCATGACCGTCTTGGTCACCCTGGCCTTAATATGATGCAAAGAATTACGAAGAATGCAACGGGGCATAATTTGAAGACAAAAGATTTCCCAAATCAAGCAGATTTCTTGTGCATTGCATGCGCAAAGGGGAAGCTTATTACTCGCCCCTCGCAGCTTAAGATTCAAGCAGAATCTATGCCATTCCTTGAACGAATTCAAGGTGATATATGCGGACCAATTAGTCCTTTATCAGGACCTTTCCGCTATTTCATGGTGTTAATAGACGCTTCCTCGAAGTGGAGCCATGTATGTCTATTATCTACTAGAAACCATGCATTTGCACGATTGACTGCCCAGATCATACAATTGAAGACACATTTTCCAGATCATAGAATCAAATCCATTCGAATGGATAATGCTGGAGAATTTAAATCGAAGGTATTTGATGATTATTGTATGAGTATGGGCATCAAAGTGGAACACTCCGTACCACACGTGCATACACAAAATGGTCTTGCAGAATCATTAATCAAGAGGATCAAATTGATCGCTCGACCATTGTTACAGAATTGCTTATTGCCTACCTCTTGTTGGGGGCATGCGGTGTTGCATGCAGCAGCACTTATCCAATTACGACCATCTGCTACACATGAAGAATCACCATTAGCATTGGTGCGTGGTAGAATACCAAATGTTTCCCATTTACGGAGATTTGGATGTGCTGTATACATTCCAATCCCTCCACCTCAGCGAACTGCTATGGGCGCACAATGGAAACTCGCAGTTTACGTTGGATATGAAAGTCCGTCCATAATCAAGTACTTAGAACCCTCCACTGGAGATTTACATACTGCAAGGTTTGCTGATTGTATCTTTAATGAAGATCATTTCCCGGCATTAGGGGGAGGAAAGTATCTCTCTAGAGAAGAATGCCGGCAAATAGATTGGGACGCTAAAGGAATCATAGGAATGGATACTCGCACTAAAGAAGCTGAACTCGAAGTTCAGAATATACTCCATTTGCAGAGAGTTGCTAATGAATTGCCTGAAGCTTTCACCAATACAAGAGACATTGTGAAGTCTCATATACCGGCTGTAAATGCTCCTGAAAGAATAGAAATCCCATTCGAAGAGGATGAATATATGGAATTCCAACCTTCTTCCATAAAAGCAACGAATGCTAGGAAGAGGGGGAGTGAACCGGTTACAAGGGCACCCAAGAAGCCTAGAGTACAAGCTCAAGCTAAAGCTCCTAGGAGACGTCCTGCGGAGAAGAAGCCTAAGCAAACTGCTCAAAAGAAAACCAAAGAAGGTGAAAGTGATCCACATGAAGTGGTGAGACTTGAAGAATTAAACCCAAGTGAGAATATGCATGAATCTCATGAGGGGATACCGGAAATTCCTGACCTCAATGTATCTATCGATAATGAGGATCAAGGAAATGAAAATTCAACGAATTATGTTGAGACGGGAGTGGTATATAATAGAAAGACACTTGAAGTCAATACATACTTTGCTGAAACGATTGCAACACAAATTGATTTGGAATCTGAACCAAAATCAATGAAGGAATGCAAGAAGCGTCCTGATTGGCCAAAGTGGAAAGATGCAATCTGTACAGAGTTAAACTCGCTAAAGAAAAGAGAGGTGTTTGGTAGTGTAAACCTTACACCAACTGGCATTAAACCAGTGGGTCACAAATGGGTGTTTGTCCGGAAGAGAAATGCTCAAAATGAAGTGACTAGATACAAGGCGAGACTCGTAGCGCAAGGTTTCACGCAGAGACCTGGCATTGACTACGAAGAAACCTACTCTCCCGTAATGGATGGAATCACATTCCGGTATTTGATCTCAATGGCGGTGAATATGAATTTGCAGATGCGACTTATGGATGTGGTCACAGCATATCTATATGGAACATTAGATACAGAAATCTATATGAAAGTTCCAGAAGGTATAAAAGTCCCAAATGAAGATGACCGCAAATTATATAGTGTCAAATTACAGAAGTCACTATATGGTTTGAAACAATCAGGGAGAATGTGGTACAACAAGCTCAGTACATTTCTCTTGGAAAAGAGATTTGTGAAGAATGAAGATTGTCCTTGTGTATTCATAAAGAAATCAGAGAAAGGCTTTTGCATAATCTCTGTTTATGTTGATGACTTGAACATTATTGGTACTACCAATGAAATTGAAGAAACTTGCTCATACTTGAAGACTGAATTTGAAATGAAAGACTTGGGCAAGACTACATATTGTTTAGGTTTGCAACTTGAACATACTCCTGAAGGGGTACTCTTGCACCAATCAAACTATACCAAGAAGGTATTAGAGAGATTTAATATGCATGAAGCATATCCACTCCGATCACCTATGGTGGTGAGATCACTTGATATAGATCAAGATCCTTTTAGACCGAAGTAGGAAGATGAGGAATTATTGGGACCTCAATATCCATACCTCAGTGCCATTGGAGCTTTGATGTACCTTGCGAATGGTACAAGGCCCGACATAGCTTTTGCTGTTAATCTACTTGCAAGATACAGCTCAGCACCAACTCGAAGGCATTGGAATGGCATCAAGCAAATCCTCCGATATTTGAGAGGAACTGAAGACCTTGGATTATTTTTCAAGAAGAATGGGGAATTAACCCTTGTGGGTTATGTTGATGCTGGATATTTATCTGATCCACATAAATCAATATCTCAGACGGGATATGTGTTTTTATTTGGAGGAACTGCAATTTCGTGGAAGTCAACGAAGCAAACATTGGTTGCTACATCGACAAATTACTCGGAGATCATCGCATTGTTTGAAGCTGCAAAGGAGTGCGCCTGGCTCAGGAGGATGACAAGCCATATAATGAAGACCAGTGGAGTGGCGTATACTCCATCCCCTACAATTATCTATGAAGATAATAAAGCTTGTATTGCACAAGTACAATCGGGATACGTAAAGTCGAACAGGACAAAGCATATGTTACCTAAATTCTTCCACACGCATGAAATGCAAGAGCAGGGAGAGATTTTAGTAACACATGTCCGATCTTGTGACAATCTTGCAGATATGTTCACAAAGGCCTTACCTTCCCGCACTCTCGAAGAGTGTCGGCGTGGTATTGGCATGAGAAGACTTAGAGAAGTGCTTGGAACAGGGGGAGAACTTCCCTAAGTACATCACATTCCCGAACTAAATGAGTTATCTCGAAGATAATTCATATCAGTTATGAAGATTGATAAACATTAATCATGAAGATTAAAAACATTGCACTCTTTTTCCCTTATGAGTTTTTCACATGAAGTTTTCTCAATAAGGTTTTTAACGAGACAATGTGTGCATACAAGTGGTGGTAATATGTGCTCTTTTCTCCAATTTTTCCCACTGGGTTTTTAGGAGTTTTTATGAGGTATACTTATCACGATAAAGAGCCCAAGGGGGAGTGTTGTAAAACTCTTAATTGGGCCAGGCCCACCTTCTAGAAGAAGGAGTTCTGGTCCATATGGGCTGCTTTATCGAATCCTGGCCCAACACGAAGTTAGGGTTCCCCCCTTATATATAGTTGAGGAGACCCCCCCTGTAACCTGACACCAGAATTTCGCAATAAAGAATTTCGTCTCCTCTATTCCAGATTTACTTTTTGTTATCTGTCGTGATCTACGTGCCGTCGTTCCGCCGATAACCTAACACAAAGTTATCCCAGTTCTGGTCTTGCCACCTGACCACCTCGCCCGGGAGGCAGATCTTGTGATATGCAATCGCAGTATTGAAACCGGGTGTGGTCGTGCCGCGCATGAAGCGGATGTCTGCTCTGTCCTCCGATATGTTTGTATATTGCAAAGATATTTTTTTATTGTTCTGGCTACTATTTGTGCTCGTTAAACAAAGGACTGTTCGACTGTTTTTGTTTGCCTCGGTTAACAAGACTTGGGCCAGCTGATGACGTCTAGGTAGCGGCCCAAAAAGAAGGAAAAACACACCAGCAGCAACAGGCATACAGATTGCGATCGATGCTGCGCCGTATTAGTCCCGCCTCAGTTAGTTTAAGGCGTTCGTCTGTTTTCATAACAGCACAATGGTTCAGGAAACACGTGCCGAATCAGGCACACCCAACGCACGAGATCACCTTAGCTGGTGGTCTTGTGCCGTGGTGGCGTTGTGTGCGGTATGATCCACACGTAGCAAATTAATTCATGAAGGGTAAAATGAATTAAGTCACCACACAGTTGTGGAAGCATATGACATATATGCTTAGCACTTTTTTTTTGCCATAATATCTCAGTTCAAATAAATCAATTTACTTCAGTATAGATCATCATTTGATGAAAAAGTGAAAGATTAAGACTGACTGCGCTATAAAATGAAACATGTGCACTCCTCAATAAGCCTTTGGGCTTTGTAATACCCCCTCTGTCCCAAAATACTTAGCGTTCTGACTCTGAATCAGATTCATTGAACATTCTTTGAATCTGGACAACATGTCTGTCTAGGTTTGTTGAACATTTTATGAATCTGGACATCAGAAAACACTCCTAGAATGCTAAGTAAACTGGGACGCAGGGAGTAGCTCTTTTAGCTTGAAATACCATTTTTGACATGTAAAAATAAATTGATAGTGGCTAATCTTGCATGAAAAATGAACTCGCGATTTTGGTGATGCCTGAAAGAAAGGCAAGAGAATAACTATACATCCGACTCATGTGCAAGTGCAACCAGTTGTTAATGCTGTGCATTTGCAGCAAGTTGGGCCCACATGTACATGAGATGGGTCGGACACCACACCAGCCGCATGCGTACAGTCGGAAGCAGAGCATCGCTGAAAAGGCAACATGCGTACAGTCGACTTATCCGGGGAAAAAAAAACAAAGAAGGAAAAGCTAGAAAACAGGCACTGACCAAGTCATTGCGCGCCGCCACGAAACCCAGTGCTGTGGACGCCCCCTAGCTATCACCGACGTACGCCACGGCGACATCCAGATCCACGTACGCCGGCGCCAGAGCTCCGTCCGTCCGTCGCCGCCACGCACCACGCGCGGCCGACGATCGATCGATTCCAATGGCTCAAGCCGCCGCCCAGCACGTCACACCTTCTTCTCCAACATGCCGATCAATCACCCCCGAGCGCGCGGCCTTCGCCCTGTTCACCGCGCTGGCGCTGTGGCTCGCCGGTGACCGGCCGGACCGCGCCGTGTGGACGTTCTCGGTGATCGCCGTCTCCTTCCTCGCGCTGTGGACCATCCTCCTCACGGCGTTGATCCCCGTCCGCACCGTCCTGGTCTCCGTCTCCTACATCCTCCTCCTCGCCGGCACCGCCGCCCACGCGAGCTCCGGCGCCGGCATCTTCGTCATCCTCCTCGACGCGGGCTACGCCGCCGGGCTGTTCGGCTACGCCCTCGCCGACTACCGGCAGCGCAGGGGCATGGAGCGCGCCGCCGAGAACGTCCCCCGCCGCAGCAGCCCGGAGGAACAGAAGGAGGACGCACGCGTGTACTGCATCGCCTTCTTCTACGGCTGCGTCGGGTCGTTGGTGTGCGCCGGCGGCGCGGCGTTGGCTGTTTACTACATCGTTGATGACGTGTGCCAGCTTGTCGTGGTGCTGTCGCTGCTAATTGATCTAAGCCTCTTTTGGTGGATTTGTCTCGTGTCCGGTCACCTGCTGCGGGATGCTCTCGTCGGGTTTGACAAGATGTTCTTCGTCTACTGGGCCGGTGTGTTTCTTATGTTGCCTGATCTTCTTCTTTCGTATCTCTTTGGCAACGCGATCGGAGTTTTGGTGCATCCATTGGGTGTTATGGGCACAACTGGGTTTCTTGGGTACAGCCTCGGAGTTTATGCCTGCTATAAGAAGAAGAACACAGCTAAGTAACTATGCCCAGAAGAGATTCAGTCCATTGCTTATTCTTCTTCTGAAGTGTCTGTTTGTCCTTAACCTCGTCTAGCTGCATCTAGGAAGCAGCTGAAATGCTGAATAGAAGTTTCTGAAGATTGTAGCACGCTGAAAGATATCAATGTTTACTTAAATGCGAAACTACCGTTATATCATTAATTTTCCTCCTTATTTCATATATTTCCATGTGTCTGGTTTTTGAGATTTTTAAGTGCCATCAGGAAGTGTGCATTTTGTGATGACATGGTAATTCCAAGGAGATAATTGGCCTGATAATTTGAATCAACTTTGTAACTAGTTAAGTATCACATTGTTTACATCCCCTCGACTTGATGTCCAGCACCCAAACTGCATATAGGTGGCCAGTAGGATACAAATCGGAGCCCATTTCTTAAGGTTCACGTTAAATCTTGATATTCTCCCACATTAAGACATGCGTTCTAAGCACGTCGCTTTAAGCGTCCAAAGGAATAAAACCGGTAACATGAGGACACTGATCTCCTTTTAAGCCGTGCCATAGACACTCTTTGCTGTCGTAGGCTCTTTGCTGTTTGTCCTGTTCTGTTATGAACTAAACAGTGCCATGTGAGTACTAGATTAACAACGGCTTGCAAACAATCCTGAACCTATGATCTGTCTGGAAAGAATAATCTTGTAGGTCTTGTTTTGCACAAGACGACAACCTCAAAATGCTATGCATTAAAAAACAGTACTACAATCACTATCACATCGATCAGGAGTTACAAGAGATTGCTAGGGATCAGTACAGTACTTCTATTTTGTATAGTACATTGAGTTGGATTTTGCTGGATGGTAGCATGTCCAGGGGAGTGTATGATTTCCACTTCACTGCTTCTTCCAAAGTGGTGATTTGTTCTTAACCTCTTGTCTACCTGCTCCTTGGAGCCAACTGAGATGCTTATAGAGGTTAACTCTGTTCTGAACATTTGATTAATTGTACGAATGCAGAATATAATTTATATGATTAATTGTAAAAATGGATCCTCAGGAAGCAACTTGTAAAAAAATTGCAGGACGCTAGTATATGTTTCTTGGCCGCTTACTTTTGCTCTTTTATTTTCGTAAACCCATAATGGATTCAGCATGTTATTATATCTAAATGTTCGAATACTAGTGTGAAAGTGTAATGTATTATCCACAGCTGATGGTAAGTTTATATAGATGTGAAACAGAGTATTGCCTGTCATAAGCATTAAAATAGGCATCTCCTCCTCAACAAATTTCATGATAATTTTGAGAAAATTGGTTTGATGATTTTTACCATCAGGAAGTGTGCGTTTATATGACGGTATTGTCACTCAAAAGAGGAAAATTGGCTTGATGATTTGAACCAAATTTTCTAGTTAAGTATCATATCGTTTGTATCCCCCTACCTTAAGGCCAAGTGCCCAAACTGCATATAGGTAACCTGTAGGATACAAATATGATGCCAATTTGTTAACGTTTATGTTGAATCTTTATATGCTCCCACATCCAAACATGCGTTCTATGCACGACGCATCCAATGGAACAAAACCGGCAACTTGAGGACACTGATATTCTTTTAAGCTTTGCCAAAGACACTCTTTGCTGTCATTGGCTCCTGATTTTTTGTCCTGTTCTGTTATGAACAATGCCTTGGGAATTCCAGATTAGCTATGGCTTACAGAAAATCCTGACTCTATGATCTATCTGGCTAGAATAATCTTGTAGGTCTTGTTGTGCACAAGCTGGCAACCTCAAAATGCTATGGATTAAAATACAGTACAATCACGATCACATCTACCGGTCCTAGAGCTGCACAAACAGGCAGCACTTGCTAGGGATCGGTACTATACTAGTATTTTTGTAGTACATAGAGTTGGATTTTGCTGGATGGCAACATGTTCAGGGGATTATATGATTTCCAGTTCATTGCTTCTTCCAAAGTGGCAATTTGTTCTTAACCTCCTGTCTAGCTGCTCCTTGGATGCAGCTGAAATGTCTATGGAGGTAAGCATCTGTTCTTATCTCAGCACATGAGGACAAAACTGATTTTTGACATATTGGTTTAGCTAGATCTCGGAAGCTGACACAAGTCACTAGTTTTGTGTGTAGTGCGTGAACTTATTCTCTTGTAGTCATGTTATGACTGTACTTACTAGATTTTAAAACTGATTTGAAAGATTCTTGTGGTTTTAGGTACTGTATCATTGACATCATGGCATGACAGTTGCTGGTTGGAACCTGCACAGAAACTACGAATGATTTACATCTAATTTTTTTCTCTTTATTATGACTGATGAACCTGAAGGAACTAAAGAAACAAAAACAGAGTGGAACAGAGCAAAAGTGGTACTAGCAAAACTAACTGATAAGTTACACTGGTGGTTATGATTTAGTAGCCACTGTATATGACTACAAAGCAAGGCAGTATAGCTCTAGGATTGAACACATAGAGCTCATCGAAATCAGAGTAGACACCCTCTGAGCAGGGGCTAACAGAGTCACAGTCAGAGTCTTCAGAGGATTTGGTGTCAGCGTCTCTCTTCACCCTCCCTGCAACCACCCTGCACACCAGCATCGCCCTCTTCTCGCCGCTGTCCGACGACACCTGCGCCATGTCGTGCGCCCGCCCGCTCGTCGCCATTGTCGCAATCCTCCCCTCGCCGTCGACCCTGATGATTCACATTGTTGTCAGATGGGTATTCTTTGCAACATTATATAGTAGTAGTATGAAAACACTTGTTCAGATATCTGAATGTTCAGAACGTAAGTACCTGAAACCGTCCCTGATGATGCCGCAGAGCTTGCACTGTGCCGAAGCCGCCTGGCACAGGGCGGTCCCGCCTCCGGCGCCGAGCGTGCAGGTGAAGGTGGTGCAGTAGAACCGGAGCAACTCGTTGCCGTCAGCGACGCACCTGGGGTTCTTCTTGCCTTCGCCATTACTCGCCTTCTCCTTGATGCTCTCCTTGTACTGCTCGAACCTCTTGACGGTCCTGTCGCTGCTCTGCACCTTGAGTATCCTCTCGATCTTGCACATCGGCGCCTGCTTCCTCAACCAGCTCGACTGGAAGATGATCTCCACGATGTTCCTGCTCGTGTCTAAGGGTCCCAGCTCTGAAACTGTGCCATTGGCATCGCACAGAACATGAAGAAATGTTCAAGAATGTGAAGCGACAACTATGAAAGATGACACTTTTTTTTTTTGGTTGTAAGGATACCTGCATGCCGTGTTGCTCTGTGGAGGTCGAGGGACTCGGCCTTGCCGAACACCTCGTCGCAGTCGGCGCACGGGAAGGCGGCGGCGGCGAGGCTCCTGGGGTCGAACACGGAGTGGCACTCGTAGCAGCTGGAGAGCTTCCTGAACTGGTGCACTCCGCGGAAGGAGGAGGCCCCGAACGAGGACAGCGGCGACGAGAGCGCCGACCACAGCGGCGACGACGACGAGGTCACGGTGGTCGCCGCCGTGGTGTCCGAGTTGAACGACGACGTCGCGGAGATCGCCGCGGCGTCGTCGGTAGGCGACCTGCTCGACGCGCTGCGGCCGGCGCCGGCGTCGCCGTTCATCACCGAGCTCTCCTTGGTGCTGCAGATAGACCCTGCACAGGTCATGCTCCGGCTGATGCTGATGCTCCTCTTCTTCTTGCTGTTACTCTTTTCGTCGTCGATGTTCTTGGCTTCTGCTGACGCCATTGCTGGCTGGCCTCTGCTCTTGCCAGAAGAAGAAGATGAAGAAGGGTAGTACAAACCCATGGCCATCCAGGATGAGCGAGATGGCTTCTTCTTCCCAGCTGCTCTGCTCATCTCCTTGGCGGCGCCCTTGCCCTGTTTCTTGAGTGCATCCATTGGAGGACAAGGCATGCTCTCTAGTCTCTATGAACCTACGCCACTTCCTTTTCTGCAACTTTGTTAAGAAGGGAGAAGAAAGGCAACTCCGTAACGAGGGGGAAGAAGAAGGTGCCTCAAACTGTGGAGCACTCACTTTAGGCTGCACTGCTCCACGATTAGTATACTATTAGCGACCCTAACAACACACTTTGCACATATAGCTTTTGTAATGGTGCGTGGTGGATGTGAATGAAAAGACACACAAGGCCTCACAAATGCCAAGGAGGAAAGCCTGGAAGGCAGGCTCTCGTGGCGTGTGCGTTCCATTTCGCGGCATGGGCAGCGCGCCATCATGCGCCCAATCCAGACCTGGCTGGACCATGTGGTCAGCACCTGTGTGTTCATTCGATCATCTCCTTGTCTCGAACATGATCGAGAGAATCGTGTCGTGTCCTGTTTCAGCAAGTTGGAAAATTGTTTACAAGGACATGTGTACCTTCGGTGTACGAATGGAAGGCCTAAACTAACGTTTGCACCATGTCGCCAATGGAACAGGGCGCCCTCTTGCTCTGAAGATCAATCACATCAGCAAAAGCGAACAACTGGTTCAGTTCACGTGACAAATGCACACAACAGATCGGCATCTGATGGATCTCTGCATTTCACTCACCACCAGAAGTTTCGGTGGTTTCCGTTTGCAAGATGTTACTCGTGCAAGTTCATGGAGGTTTGCCTCTGCCTTACAGTTTGTAGTTACGGCGCGGTCAAACCCTGCCTTAAACTTTGTAATCACGGGGTTTAATTAGATGCTTTAGTTACCGTGAAATGGTGCCTTGGCCTCAAAAGCCCTGCGAGACACTGCTCCTCATCATTGGCTACAAGACGGGAACGGCTAAGCCTATCATTTCTTTTTTGCTCCTAGGACTGATACGCGTTCTGCGCTCGTGAGAGCTTTTACTCTGCTGTTGATCTCTTCTGGATTGGCGCAATGATTAACGGTGCTCTGCGTGGTGGCGGCCGATGATTACTGCGACTGATTCCATTTCACTGCAGTGAGATTTGAATCGGTCCTTGTGCGCGACAGTGGAGGGTGAAACGGAACCGGTTGAAAGATCATGGGCGTCCGTCAATGGCCATTTGTCCCCGGCCTGATGACGGCCACACTCATTTATAGTTACAGGGTAGATGGGCATATACATGTCCAGGTTTTTTACTACCTAAAATGGGAATTAAACTGTTGCATGTATTAGTCCTTTTTCGAGAAAAAAAATATATAATTTGGACTGGGAGATGACGTTAATCTTGACATGAAGGTCGAGGACTGGCCCTGCTTGTTCATTGTCAGTTTCGGATCTTCTCTGAAGCTCTTCCAGCTGACCAGCTCAGTCCTGCATTCGGCACCTTTCTAAGTTTCTGAAACTTTTGGGCCCTCTTTGGGAGGGATTTTGCAAAACGGATTCTGTCACTGTAGCAACACTGAAGCTACTGTAGCTACAGTGACAGAATCCGTGAGAAGCTACGATTTTGATGCTTTTGGATTCTGGCAAAAAATGGATTCTGCTATAGTGTTTTTGCTGTAGCTACAATGCCAGAAGCAGAATCCAAAATCCAGTCCAGAAGCTGTGCCAAACAGGCCTTTGTTTGTTCTGGTGCCTGCTTTATCACTGTTCCAGTAGGGGAACCTTTTGCCTGTTCGATTCAAAATACGGTCAATTCCAGCGGCTAACATCAGCCCCATGCTGGGCGGAGTGACAGGAACAAACCCCGATTGTTATAGAAGCCCAAACGTATGGATCAGCTCGAAAATTAGTGACTTCCAAATGATAAAAGGCTCCTCGCGGCCCGGATAAAACATGGGCCCAATCTATTGGATCAGATCCTAAGCAATGCTGGCCCAAACTACGATCCACACAATTCATGTCCCAACGTTTCAGTCCATGGCTACCGCAGTTGGCACAATGGCTAACGTAGTCCTTTATAGCACAGAAATATAAAATTATGAAAACTTACATGTGCCCATGAGCCAGACCATCTATTAGTGACAAGCTTCAAATGCTAATGTTGTTAAATGGACTATTTCGTTGGTGGCCTAAATGGCCCTTTAATTGGCCCATGCGCGCCCGCTATACGGCACACGATAATTGTATCTATAGGCACCTTCATGGCCACAAGGGTTGTCATATACTCTCTCTTTTCTTTTTTGCGATAGGGTTGTCATCTAGTCTAGTTCAACTAAAATAATTAATTATAACTATATAATTCTCAATGTGTTTTTACCATTTGTTTTATTACAGTGAAAAGCATGATATTTATGGATACCTATATGGATAATCTATCTGTTAGAGTAGATGTAGATTTGATATTCTATATAAAATACATCCTGGACTTTCCGTATGTATCTCAAGACATGAATTGTCCTCAGCCTTTGTAATATATGTATGCTGACACAAAGCAATACATCAATCCATTATACACAATTTATTCTTCATACACTAACTATGCATAAAACAAAGCCCTGATACAATCTAGTCCACCTAAGGGCGAAAACAGCCAGCCATGTCATAGGAACTATCACCAAAGCTATACCTCGCCCTCGCGTGTTCACCGCCAAAAATGTTGGCAGATGACCTTTTGTCTAAAATTTGTTTTGGCTAATAAAGCCTTAACTAGCAAATTGTTTTATAGCTAATGAATTTCCATCATGTAAGCACAGCTTTTAAGCACCAACATAAGTGAAAAATTACCAAGTTCTATTGTTATATTTTTTTGCGATCATAGTTCTAATTTTATATAGTGTTGAATTTGTGGAATTACAATATTTAGCGGTTTATTTTGCTGGCATAATTTGCCGTAGCTTCCTTCGAAGTAACGGGTAAGATTATATAAATCTATTTTTCATTCAAACCAATTAATATTGTAAAAGGCTACTGATGAATTGCATTTACTACTCATGTTTGCTCAAACGAATTGTGCATTTAGACTGATCAGTCACTAACAGCATAATGCAAGTACATGTCAAGATGCATGCAACCGATCGCACATGATGTGTTCACTCAGCTGTAGTTTAATCGAATGCCACCTGATCATTTCAAGAAGATTGATAGTGGCATTCTATGGAGGAGTAACCTCCCACGAAGGTGCAGGAGCCCTTTCTCCAGGTCCATGAACATTCATGCATGCCAACCCAGCGAAGCCACTGATGCCAGCTCTACTGAAAGACTCCTGATTTCTGTCTCATGATGACAAAATTGAAAAGAAACTCACACATGTCTGTCTTACAGTTGATCCATTAACATCCTTAGGATATACTGGTCCGCAAAGATGATATATGTTATTAGAAGCTGGACCGAGGAGGGGAAAATGTGTGTGGTCCCGAGATTGAGAAAAGATGCATATGCATATGGTCCATACGTGAAGAAAAGAGAGCCCATCGCTCGCTCCTCCATGATGAGCAAGAGTGCTACTGCACGGCAAGGGTACATTCCACCTTTAATTGTTGCATCAACAGGGGCCGGCTTGGTTTATTTATTCAATAACAGCTAAGTTTGCTTGCATCTCCAAGGCAAATCATTCAAAGATCACTGGTTGAGCAGGAAGGTACCATGTAAGATCGACAACTCATGCATGCCAATGGATGCAATGCGATCAGAATCGAGATCATCATCGATCATTATTTAACAGACATGAAATCTTACTTCAATGATCCATTTACATTTACCAAGCTATAAACATATATCTATATATATTAAGAAAAGAGAAATATACACATAACCAGTTACTTTGTAGCAAGACGGCTAGCTGACATGCATTTTAATTATTGGTTCCCCTATAACCAGCTACGTACTAGTTCCAATCATTAGTTTGATGGACAATGGAGTCAAAAGGTTCATTTGAGTGGAAGATCTTCCTGAAACCACTTAAATTTCAAACATTTGTTGGGTTGTCACCCTCAGCAAATTGTAACTTCATTTTCTGACCTACTTTTTTTATGGGGTCGTTTTTTTGGGTAGTTTGTCACATCTCAGTGTGTGACCATATACTCAATTAGCAAACTAATGAAATAAATTTACAAGAACAAGCTAGAATTGATAGAAAGCTTCTTGATTGATGGCATGAATTATTGATCCTTTCATATTATGATTAGTTCTCACAACTGATGTTACATCTGAGGGATTTGTATCTGGTTTGTCCCTAATTAATTGCATGCGTGCTCAAGAGATCCAGAAGCCTTGATCAGTAAAGATCATTGTCATAATTAATCATGGAAGTTTTAGTCTTACCAACTTCTTAGTGCTAGTTTGCATCTGGTGTCGTCGCTTGATTTTAGGGTAGGGGCCGAAATTCTAGTTTGGTTCGCATTATTAATCTTTTGATCACCATGTACAATTCCTTTATGCATGTTTTTTTGTGAACAGTTCCTCTATGTGTACATATAAAATTTTACATTGAGAAAATTGTTAATTCTTCAAACTTGGCAGTCACCGTTAGGGCCACAGAAGTACATTCTTCTCATATCTTTAATAGCTGGCTAGGCATGATCTTTGTTAATGAAAGAAGAGCAAATCCGATTCCATATTGTTTATTGTATGATCTTTTAGATGGATCTTCGATAAAAAAAATAAAGAAAAAGTTTCGTACCATTAACAAATGTTGGCATGGACCTGCCTCCTTGATTCCTTGTAGAGCCATCCTAATCATATCTCGTGAGGAAGCACCTTTTAAGTCATGTGTACTTTTCTGTCCCACACATACTTTGTTTTGTTTCTCCCTCGATTGTTTGATGTCTGTGTATGTTCCTCTTGTGTTGCTCCCTCGATCTATTGTGCCCCCCTGTTATGTGCTTAAACATGAACAACAGTTTTCCATGTATGAAATAAAAATAATTTCTCAACAATCGATCCATAATTTGATCAAAATGGGAGCAAACAGAATGATAATTAATTTCTATGTAAACAATAAATGAGTAATTCATGTTCCAAGATATGCGGGCAAAATTTTATTTTTTTAATAAAAATAACAAAAGTGCATTCAGATATCAGTGAAACTGTTAAACTGTCTTGCTGTCATATTAAATTATACCTACACTCTCAGGTAATGGGTACACGAATGTTCAGGATTCTGATTTATCTCATTAATTCAACAGAACTTTGATCGTTTCCACCATTTTATAAATGGCCAGACGGGTGACATGTTTGGCAAGGCAACAGTATGACACCTTGTAGTCTGTTCTGCTCTCTCAATTATAGTTTATCCTTTTGGTTTCCCTTTATTCGATTCATACGTTCATCGGCATGAATGATTGCTCCAGGAGTGCGTGATGGTGCTCCACATTATTATGTTACACGTGTGACAACTAATAACTAGTATAGTTGCGAGATACTGCTGTCTGAGCTGCTGCTTGTACGGCAAATATTTGCAGAAATGCATATAATAGAACAAATACGGGATGAACAAAATCTGCTTACACACATATAAAGAAACATATTGTTTGAAACATATAGTATTCCGGTCCACAAACTCAATCAAGCAAGCATGCGATTCAGCAGCTACAGTGTTCTAGTTATTTAATCATCAGCCACTACAATGTTCGTAGTTATTTATTCAGCAGCCGCTACAGTAAAATAGTTGTAAAACAGCCTGCCGAACAAGCCGATAATTTACTTCAACTGTACTACGTACTACCGTATTTTGTTAACAAATTAGCTTACACTAAATCTTGTAGAAATTAAACTAGCTTGTTGTTTACAGTCAGTGACAATCGTCTCTCCACGATCAACCAATAATGAATTTTCCTGGGACATGCCATCCATGGATGCGCCAACTTTGCATGCATGGGCCACTGCTAAGCTCCAACAACGTCCGTCCAGTATACATTGTGATTGCACATTTTGTTGGATACACTTGCCCATATCTCTACCTCACCATCCTATCAACTATAGATCACTCCCCACGAGTGGATAGTGTGTATACTATTGTACTTAGGCTCTAGCTACAGCCAAGATCGAACAGTCACAGTCTATACTCTACACTTGCAGCTAGATCCTTCTAATACTATACACATTAAACAAAATGAAATTAAAGAGAACAAAATAATAGTATGAGAAAGAAAGATATGAGAAGTTGCGTGTGAGCCGGTGCATGGGCCAGGCCGCTCGTGCGCTGCCCCACCCATGCATGCACCCATCACGACAGTACGACACACACCACAGTATACTACTACATGATTTTTCATTTTCTTTTGCTCTCTTTCTTCCTTAGCTTATTGGTCGCAGCGGCCAAGCTATATAGCATAGCCGGCAGTGTCAGAGCAACGATCGAGAGACGGCGAGGATAGAAAGAAGGCAGTGTTACAGAGCAAAGAGAGGATGGCGTCGGAGAAGGTGGAGACGATCGTGGCAGGGAACTACATGGAGATGGAGAGGGAAGGCGGCGGCGCCGTCGCCGGCGAGGAGGCCGGCACGGCGGCGGCGTCTTCGTCGTCCAAGGGGAAGGCGCTGTCGAGCCTGTTCTGGCACGGCGGGTCGGTGTACGACGCGTGGTTCAGCTGCGCGTCCAACCAGGTGGCGCAGGTGCTGCTGACGCTGCCCTACTCCTTCTCGCAGCTGGGCATGGCGTCAGGCATCGTCTTCCAGCTCTTCTATGGCCTCATGGGCAGCTGGACGGCGTATCTTATTAGTGTCCTCTACGTCGAGTACCGCACCAGGAAGGAGCGTGAGAAGGTCGATTTCAGGAACCATGTCATCCAGGTATGTAACTACATTTTATTTATTTATTTTGGAAATTCTTAATAATTATTTGCCCTGAATTACTATCCTGAATTCAGCACATTGAAATCGACCTTTGATTCTTTTATGTTACTGCATTATTTGGGAGCAGTGGTTTGAGGTTCTTGATGGGCTACTGGGTAAGCACTGGAGGAACATTGGCCTTTTGTTCAACTGTACTTTCCTCCTCTTCGGATCAGTAATCCAGCTCATCGCATGTGCAAGGTAATCATCCGTTCACGAATACACATCGATCGTCCTCCATCTTAGTCTCAAAATATCCTCAACTAGTAGTAAATTAACTAATTATATTTCACTAATAAAAATTTGTTTATGTTGTGTATCTTTGTAATGAGACTGATCTGTGCTATTCTGAACCGATGAACAATGAGCAGCAACATCTACTACATCAACGACAAGTACGACAAGCGGACGTGGACGTACATCTTCGGCGCCTGCTGCGCCACCACGGTGTTCATCCCTTCCTTCCACAACTACCGGATCTGGTCATTCCTCGGCCTTCTCATGACCACGTACACCGCATGGTACCTCACCATCGCCGCAATCGCGCACGGCCAGGTCAGTGTGCATAGCATGCGCGTCGACTTTCTAATCAGCTCATACTTTTCAGTCATTATACACGATCATGGGTCTAATGGAACAAAATGATTGCAGGTGGAGGGAGTGACTCACTCGGGCCCAAGCAAGATGGTGCTCTACTTCACCGGGGCCACCAACATCCTCTACACTTTTGGAGGCCATGCTGTCACAGTGTAAGCCAGCCTAGCTAGCTCTCGTCTCAGAATTATTTGCAAGCCTTTCAGAAGCTCAGATCGAGTTGTAGTGATGACGTGTCAACATTGCACGAACTGATCATGATGATGTGATCTACGCTTACAGGGAGATCATGCACGCGATGTGGAAGCCACAAAAGTTCAAGCTCATCTACCTAGCCGCCACACTCTACGTCCTCACGCTAACACTACCATCAGCGTCCGCCATGTACTGGGCCTTCGGCGACACGCTCCTCGACCACTCTAACGCCTTCTCCCTCCTCCCGCGCACCCCCTTCCGCGACGCCGCGGTCGTGCTCATGCTCATCCACCAGTTCATCACCTTCGGCTTCGCCTGCACCCCGCTCTACTTCGTCTGGGAGAAGCTCGTCGGCGTGCACGACTCCGGCGGCGGCCGCATGCTCCTCCGCGCCGCCGCGCGCCTCCCCGTCGTTCTCCCGATCTGGTTCCTCGCCGTCATCTTCCCCTTCTTCGGGCCCATCAACTCCACCGTGGGCTCCCTCCTCGTCAGCTTCACCGTCTACATCATCCCGGCGCTAGCGCACATGGCGACGTTCGCGCCGGCGGCGGCGAGGGAGAACGCCGTCGAGCGGCCGCCGCGCGGGGTGGGAGGGTGGCCCGGGATGTTCGCCGTCAACTGCTTCGTGGTGGCGTGGGTGCTCGTCGTCGGGTTCGGGTTCGGCGGGTGGGCCAGCACCGTCAACTTTGTCAGGCAGGTCAACACGTTTGGGCTATTCACCAAGTGCTACCAGTGCCCGCCGCCAACAAAGCACTGATCACTGATCGACAGCTGTGGTTAATTGCATTGCATGCATGGTTTGGTTATTTCTTGAGGAAACATGTATGCGGATATTAGAGAGATTAAAAACATTACTATAAGCAGAGCTTGTTCCGTGTCGACGGCGTGAGATGCCGTCCAAATTTGTATCGATCGTGTGCTGTATGTATATGTATGCATGTATCTCACATTACATATCTGTCGAATTAATCATCTCTCTATTAGTACAAATTAAGATGTTTGTCTCTAAATGCTTTTCGGTTCTCTCCTTCGTTTCCTCTTTCGTTTTTCCATCTCGTTTGGTTTCCTTGTGGACAAACAATCATGCTTTGCCTATGGACCGACGTGTTTAATTTGCTACACCTTAATTACTGATTTGTTTGAGGTTCTTAATTAGTACTGGACAGAAATGGATTGCAAGCTGTGTCATATCCTATCGTCCACATTACACATACGCATACTTGCAATGGCACTATCTCTCCTTCGTTTCCTCTTTTGTTTTTCCATCTGGTTTGGTTTCCCTGTAGAGAAACGATCTTGGCTAGCTTATGGTCATGCTTAATTGCTACTCCCTCCGTCCCAAAACAAATGACACTTTAGGTTTGTCCTAAGTCAAATCAATCTTAAGTTTGACCAAGTTTATTTCCAATAATATCAATATCTATGACATCAAATAGGTATAAGATGAAAATATATTTCAAGATGAATCTAATGATATACTTGTACGGTATAAAAAATGTTGACACTTTTTTGTATAAGCTTCGTCAAAGTTAGAATGGTTTGACTTAGAACAAAACTAAAGTGTCGTTTGTTTTGGGGCGGAGGTAGTATACCATATTGAATTGTTTGAGGTTCTTAATTAATAGTGGAAAGAAATGGATTGCAAACTGTGTCATATCCTATCATCCACAGTCCACATACTCATAGTTGCAATATAGCACTACCATATTTGGACCTCAATTTATGTTTGTTCCTTTTCCGGAGGAAATGTCTGGTTTGCTTCGGACATTAACAAAACTCCAAAAGTGATGACCCCATATGGCAATTAACTGTAATCTCACAAAGCAGATGTGCACTTGTAAAGTCTTCGGTATACACGCTAGGCAAATGTGTATGCATGCCTTGAACTTTGTAGGATAGGCGGAAGAACATGCATCATGCAGTTTATGGTCCACCATTTGGTCCCTACAAATTAAAAAAGAGCTACTGTAGAAAGATCAACCGGAACTGACAGTGTGTGGCTGCACGCTAGAAAGGTGATTGTGGTGCGTGGTCCTTGGCTTTGTTGCGAAGAAAGGACTAGTTTGGAGGAGAGACCAGATGCATCTGGTCCTGTAAAGCCATGATGTGTGTTGCTAGGCAGTACAAAGAAGATTCAGGACTAAACAAGTGAATTGATCTCATGTGGTTTCATGATGACGACTTTGGAGTTTGGATCCACGGTAAGAATTCAGGATATGTTTGTAGCCTAGGATATGTATTACCTTCAGATCAAGAATCCTAATGTCTGACTGGCTCTAGGAACGATGTCTCATGCATGGCCCTGAAATCTCAAATGAACTACTTGGCCAGAAAATTTTAGTTCATCTGGTTTACCTGCAAGAAATGTATGTGCAAAGAGAAGTTCAGACTGGCCATTTCTTAGACCGATTGACGGTTGCCGAAAAGCATCAGGCACATGCATGTTGGAGAGCTTCCAATATCAATGATGAAGTGAAACTGCCCATGAAAATTCCTGGCAGCTTGGCAAAGATTTACTGTACAACTAATACGAGTTTTGCAAAATCAAGAAGCATATAACAAGTTAACAACCAACATTCAGAACAGTACTACTATCTGCTAACCCACGTACTCTGAATAGTTCAGTCAGCACGTGCACAGTTCACAGCGACTGCTCAATCCATCCAGTGCAAACTTGCTAACAACTAGATGACAACAGATCATGGAAACGGGACGCCAAGGTTTCCACGGCATGTGCTGGTATGGGCCTGCCACACAGCACCATGGCTCCATGGCCAGCTTTGAAGCAAAAGGGGCCAAGAGAGAGCGGCCAAACCTCATTCAGCTGTCTGTACTTCCAGCTCGTGTGTCGCCATGTAGTAGCATCCAGTTGATGTGCACGGACAAGTCCACGGGTCACGCGCCGGCAGCTCCGGTAGCCGTGGACTAGCCTCGGTGTCCGTAGCAGGGCGTCGCCTTCTTCTCCGCTTCCGGCGGGCGGGGGTCCGGAGACAGGGATCATTGGGAGAGCAAGGTATACGGACGGGTGCAAAAGTGCGGACGCAGGAATGGGAAGAGATCTTGCAGAATCCAGAACATCTTGTCTTGAATCTTGGTGCCCCAGCACTACGATGACAGCACCACTGAATGATTTCTGGTGAGTTTCCTGTTGCAATGTGCTAAGAGGCAGCAGTTTTACAAATAATGAATCATGCTCCACCTCTTCACCGACTTCAGCCAGAAATCCTGACGCTAGATGATCCTGCTGTGCTATAATGGTCTAAGAGAGAATGACACTTGTGGAAGCTAGGACAAATGCAATAGAGTGATGCTAACTTGCAGCATACTGGCATTGCAGTATGTACCAGGATAACGGTGCTGCCGGGGTTTTCAGGTTCAGTCATTCTTTTTGTTGTCAGGAAGGATATATCTCTCACACTAATAAATTTCTTCTGAGCACATAATGAAATAGAGACCAAGAATTAAAAAAAAAAAGGTAAACCAAATGTGTATAGCAGAGACAGCACGAGCAAGAAGACACCCATCTATCCAGGACCATGCATGGGAATCATTCAGTTCCGGACATGTCTACCATTCCATGGACAGACAGTGAATCAGTACCAAACAGGCAGGCAAGGACAAGCATAGGTCACTAATTATCCCTGAATCAGCTGCTAAGGCCAAGCAGATGAAACACAAGCCTGTGGAAGCCCAGCAATGCTAAAACACTAGCATATGTCAAACCTGACACTGCAGGTCAGGGTGGCTAAGCAACACTCATGTCAAACATCAGATCTGGAGAACCACGATCAGTGGCTTCCTTATTTCCTAGTAGCACGTGTAACCATCTGTGCCTTTTTCGGTTCTTTGTACTAGCAATAATTGAAGGTCCAATGTGTCCATGCATCATGTATGGTGAGATTATTGATAAAGATGTGACCCCAAGATTCTCCACAGACTAACTGCCAATAATACAAGATCCAGGATATTAATAGTAGGCTGAAGAAAATGTTGCCATTATGTTGCGGATTGATACTACCGTGAACATTCATATCTTTTTACAAATCAGAAATCAATTTGGATGTTCAATCACAATGTAAATCTATATGATAAGATTTTTTTCGATTTGTGATAGAAATTGAACCCATTAGTATAGCTATTATAACAAAGGTCACAAGCAGTAACTTTCAGGAACATGACAGAAATAGTCAGGTAGATCCAACAGCAAAATGTTTCCTTGAAGAAGATATATAACAAGCTTTTTAAATTTTTATAATATGTTTTTTTCAGATTAGCCAATGAGTATCGAAACTACTACATGAGTGAAAACAGAGTGTTAAAAGATATCCATGAGCCATGTACATCAATCACAAAGACTTGTTTCCCCGTCCTAGGCTCACTTAAGGACTTGGCAGTCAGAGCGACTAAATAACAGCCCGAGGAGATGATTTGGTCAAATCTTTAACAATGGTACACTTTTTTTTTTATTATTCAACATAGATATATTTTTCAGTTTCACAATCTCAAAAAAAAAAATAATCAAAACCACATAACATACACTGATTTACATGCTAGTCACTATACCAACACCTGAAAACCATTATTCCCAAAAAAAAACACAGCTGAAAACCATTTACAAAGTTCATATTGTTCCAAGTGTACAGTTAGCAGATCAATTCAGACTTTGTTCTCTACCTATTGATGTCTTAAAATGAATGTATACCGGTCATTGAGTCAGTAAAGCACGCACTGTTTTTCATAGCTTCCAGCAAATATGTGCATTCCCTGAAGATTATTGCAAAAGCTTTTATTGCCAACTGCTATCCTATGAAGAGTACTGCTACATCTTGCAGCCTCTTCTACTAACAAAGCCCGAGGATTCTTATGAATATTTAACTTCTCTGGTAGTATCAACAATAAATTCTTCAGAATCTGAACATTTTGCACCACCAGGCACTAAAATTTACTACTACCAGACAATTGTTAGTTCTTTGGGAGTCTTAATTCAGATGCATAATATGGGCTCAATGCAGTAGGCTTCTCAAGTATAAAGGTTGAGCCTAAGAAAAGTCCGATGAGCCCAACATCAACTGAAACATGTCATCTGGAGTGAGAAGGGTTGTACCACCAAGAATAAGCTCCACATCTGGTCTGCTGCTCTCAGAGATTGCATTCATGACTTCCCGGACCTTGCAAAGAGACCATTTGATCTGTTAGGAAACTATTTACAATTCTGTTCGATATAACACAATTACTGTCTGATCTGATAACTAGGGCTTCAAAAGAGAAGAATTTTTTAGATTGTATGGGGCAGATAAAACGGTGCATATAAATACACAAGCTTGTCAAAATAGCAGTAACGAAGACTGATGTATACACAAATCTACAATTTCCAGGAGCAGTGGACTAAGCTGCATGTTTCAAAGTTCAATAAAAAAGATAAATTTCATAATAGTAAAGGAAAAAGTTATAATGGATAGCCAATTGATTACAATATCATTCGAATCCTGGCTTTTCAGTGATACTAAAATAGGGGGTGGATTCATCATTGTCCGGAATGGAAATCAAATATGCATGTAAGCACCAAAAATTCTTGGAGAAACAATCATGATATGATTGAAATCATTGAATAACTGGGGAAAAAAAAGAGTGTACCTCAAGAGTATTAATACCACCCACGACAAAAACAATAAGAACACTTTGATCACCAAAGCTTGGTTTCGACTGCATAAGAAACAATAGTTAGAGAAACCCAATCAAAACATTTAAGAAAAAAAAAAGACAGCACAACCAAGTAAAACTAAAGAAAAAATGAGAAACCCACCTGTCCAAGCCCAAATCTACCTAATCCACTTTTGAATAAACGACCAACAGCTGATGAATGATATTCGAGGCCAGGTACATCAAGCCTCGACAAGAGAGCTAATAGCAACTTATAAAGCAAACCTTTCCTTGAGTAGCTATCAGTCTCAAATCTACTCAATGCTGCTAGACCTTCTCCAAGAGCTTGATTTCTTAACCTCATACTGGACAATTTGTGAAAGAATTTGAAAAGTTGATCAACCCTATCTCGCACTTCCAACTTAAGTTGCATATCCCCATAAGCATCTGCCTTTTGATCAGTATTATCATCGTCATCCCAATTACCCCATTCGTCATCAAAATCATCAGTACTGGATGCTGGCTCAGTAGAGTCCTTGGTATTTCTGTTGCCGTCTTTGGATCCAACTTTAGCTACAAGTTCATTATCCAGGCCATCAAGGAAACGCAATTTTACAGATGATGGTCGCTCAAGAATAGAATCCACCACAACATCCTTTAGAGAACGCTCGTCTTCCCAAGAGAAAGGACCACCAGCAATAGATGTAGGGAAATTTTCACCAGCCAAAATATAACCAATAACTGTTAGAAGTAACACATCCTGGAAACTAAGAAGACCTTGTGAAGACTCCACTGCACTGGCTAGTTTATGAGATTCCACTGAAGTGCTAGTGTTGATGAAATCACGAAGTTCACTGGCAAGACTTTGAGTCGTCTCTGCAGATGTAACACTCAATATTCTCTCGGCACTTGTAAATGCATCCCAGCGAGAACTTTGAGGCTCTTGGAGAGCCATTTCGGCAGCTAGTGCTAACTGAATAACTCCTCTATTTTTTAACAAGGACAACTGATCCCGAGAGAGCATTTGCACCATAGAACGAAGCTCGGAAACAGAAGCCACTCCTTGACGACCTTTAGATGCAAAGGATAGCTTCTCATGCTGCAAAGCTTCGACAAGCCATTTCTTAATCAGCATTAGCCCATCTTTTGCTCCTCTATCTAATAATGCTTCTAAGTAGCGCACTCCAGCATTATTAGATAGGAAGGAACCATTTATGGTGCCAGGCTGACTTCCAAGTTTGTCATCATCTACGTTATCAGCATAATCAGGTAGCCAGCTAACTTCAGAATCAACCTCCCCAGAGTTCCATCCAGAAACAAATGACATCATACTTTCAGACAACATGTTGGTCCTGCTCTTGGTTTCTTCATTGCTAAAGACCGTCCGAAAGGGAATCTTAAAATCCAGTGGGGAACGTTTAATGGTAGCTTCAGCATGCTTGCTTGGAGTTTGTGGATTTTTTGCGGCACAGTAGGATGACATTCTTCCCTTGCGTGGCAATGACGACAGCATCCTATCAAGGAATGAGTCACCATGGATGCAAGGAGTTAGAAGATCAACTGTGCGATCTATGATAAGTAGACCAGCAGATCTCTTATTGCGACCAACATCGTATAAACTTGACATGTCCATCATCAGCTTCCCAATGGCCTTTGATGTATCACCGAATGAAAATATATCGAGCTTTAGGTCCATCTACATACAATTGGCAATGGAAAACAGTGATTTAACAAAGAAGAGTTGTAGCCTTAAAAGCATAGATTAAATTCAGTAGGTACTAGAATCTTCTCTGTGGTAGTCATTACCTTATTGGCCAAATGGTACAGAAACTGAGCAGTCAATGTCACTCCTGGAGGTACCTCATCACTGTCAAAAGGTTTACCAGCAGATATCGATGGTAGACCAGGGCCAAGGGAATCTTCATGAGGATTTGACAGGTATGAGTCAGCAATTATGCCTTCGGAAGGCAAAACAAAAGTCCTTGACGAAATGGGAGAGAAAATCATCGGAAAATGAGACACAGTTACAGAGAACCTCCTTTCTCTTCCTTCTACCTGGCCTAAGTCATCATCAAATAAAGTCCTTTTTGTTGGGCTCAATTCAGAATTAGTGCCGTAATGCACCCCAGAACCCAACTTAGTATCAACATCTGAAGTGAAATCAGTCTCCATGTCATGATTATCTTTATTTTTGTCTAACTTCTCATGCTTCTTAAAAAGTTCCTCATGATCCTGAATGAGTAAGGTCTCGTACTCGCGGAAAGCATCTGGCCCAAGTGGAGAGTCAACATACGCTGAATGGCCAATCTGCAAAAAAAAAGGAAAAATCCTTCTTACCAAAACAATGAAGTTACTGAGTATTTCAAAGAAAATATTGTACTCCAGTTTACTCGTTCAATTCAAAAACAGTGAACTGGACAAAATTTGCATTATGGGACATGTAATCTGCTGCGCACAACATAGTAGAAGAAAAATTACAAACAATTCATACAGAGAATGTGCTAACTGCTGCCTGCATAATTTGATGGAAACAAAAATGTTATTTTTTAATTTTTTGTGGATGTGAATTACAAACTTCACAGCTTATACCATAGGGAATTTTCTATTAGTAGGCAGAATATCCAAAAACTTCAGAAGCATCTAGATGTCACAAATAACAGTAACACACTGTACCAGTGTTTCTCGTAAAAATGAATATGTCGTTGCAAGGGTGAAGTACCTCAGAAACAGCTGTCAGTACTGTACAATGTGAAACAGATACATGGTTGCCCAGGCATCGCAGAATATACCGATGTGCATCACTAAGAAGGCATGATGTAATCACCACAATCTTGCTTGCTGGATACAAAAAACTTGAGTTCCAGTCAGCAGCCTGCAAAACACAGAATATAAAGTGTAAATGGGTAAAATTAAAAGGAGAAAATAGCGAATTCAGGGCACAAAAAGACCCTCTGTCAAAATTCTTTCTTAACTTAGAAAAACCACACAAAACCTGGTTTCATACACAAACAATACCTAACAAGAATAGTATCAGACCTGAATGCTCATGGGAAGTGCTGAACAGAAGAGATACATGGATACAGACAATTATGCGAGATTAATACTGGAAGATGCCCCTATTTAGCTCTGTTATATATATAGAAAATCTTTCAGTTGCAGGCAAAGCATTTAGCTGTATAACGAGAACATGCTGATAGTGTGGCGGTATGACCTCCAGTTGTGAGGCTACCAACTAGGGCTCGAACCCGGGTTCTAAGAAAGAAAGTCCCTTGCTGTGTGTTAGCGTTTGAGGAGCGATAGGCACCCTGGACAAGGCGGCTTCAGAGCCTTTTCTCAATCTTATTAAATGCAATGCCTTCCGTAAACTTACTCCCTTGGGTCGGGGTTTTTTTATAGTGCATTCCAGGACAGTCATTAAGTACGAAAGCTACAAGCAAAACTGGGAAAATATTACATCATAATCATACTATATACCATTATCAGAAAAAGGACTCTCTCTTCAGCTTTGAATGCTCAATAAAAGCGAATGCAGTGAAAAGATTAATTCCCATATGCTAGCGATATTTCATATAATTGACAGAACTTCATCTCTATTCAGGGTCAACTTACTCAGATTAGTAAACTCCATCCAGAAATCTAATTCCGGATGCTTCCTAACCTTTACCAGCATCTGTCCTAGATATGAATTCCTTTTCTTGAGCTTTGGTGCCCAGAAGTTGATGCATTTAGTTCCGCAATAAAATGTACTCCTACATACTTCACCTATTGTAAAGTACGAAAACTAGTATTTCCTTAATTTGTTATGGCAAGACCTCAAAAAAAAAAAGTTGTGGCAAGGTAGTGGCAGAATCTCACAGCATCAAGAGGAGACGCATTCTCCAAGCTGCAAACAGCACGAGCACCAAGTTCAAGAAGCAGAGGGAATGCCCCTATGAACTGAAACGCTTCCAGGGTGCCAGCATCGATGTACATTATTGATTCTGAAATCTCGTCTCCAATCTGCATCCTCCACAAACAAATAAACGGAATTCAATGTTCAAAGCTGAAATGAAGATATTTCGGCATGCAAAATCCTTTACATAAGTAAGTCTAGTCATCACTCACAAATTGGGCTGATTACAGTTACGGAAGACAAATATACAGGAGTTCTGAAGCTAAATAGAGGCATCCTAACATTGAATTTGACATGAAAAAGAGTGCAGTTTCAGAGGGGGAGCAAAAGATGACTCTTTTAACCGGTTATTATTACTGCTTCAGGAAAACACATTAGTCAGATACTTTCAGCACAGAGGAAATTCGCAGGGCTAGGAACAAAACGAGAAAACAAAAATCACACCTGACGCTTCAATCCATTGAAACTAGCTAAAATCTTATGTCAGATTGCATTGGAAAAACTAAAAACGAATAATCAATCAGTACGGAGTCGCGTAGAGATCCGACCTGGCGGATGGAGTCTTGGCAGGAAGCAATCAGATCCACGGACCCCATCGCTTCCTCCGCGCCTTAGTACTCTCGAAGCCTCTAGTAGGAGGGTAGGCGGCGGGTGCCACCGTGATGGGCTAGGATTTGGGGAGGGGGCGGAGGATGGGGAAGGGGAGGAGAGAGAGCCGTGATTGGAAAGCGAAGAGGCGACGGGCGTTTCCGCGAGGGCGGCGACGGGGCGGATTCCCGCGAGGGGAGTTTCCTCACGGGAAGAGGATGGATGGGAGGCGCGGTAAAGAAAAATTTTCGGATGCCGGATCGGACGAGGCTGCGGGTGCCAGGAGCCCGCGACGAGGCGCGGCCCCGGCGGTGACGGAGTGGGGCTTGGGGCGAACACAAACTGCAGCTTCACTCTCACTTCCGGCGGCAGTGGCCTTCGCCGGAGGACTCGTCGGCGTTTTTTTTTTTTTTTTTTTTTTTTTTTTAAACTACTCGTCGGCGTTGGTGGCGACGAATCGCTTATTCGCGTGAGATACAGACGAAAGCGATGGGCCACACCCTAGCCACACCCACACGAGAAAGAAGACAGTATTAGAGTCGTGGGCCGTCGTCCGAGTCCGAGTCAGCAAAAAGATGAACTGGGCCGATCGATTCCACCTAAGGACATGTGAGAAAAATCCAGATACTTTTTTTTAAGGAGGAAATCCAGACACCTATCCGCTCAAAATCCCCCAAAAAAAACAAACCATATCCGCTCAAAATGTCCTTAGAAAACTCCTAAGGTGGGTTTGACAAGGCTTATGGTTGATTATGCGTCAGCGATTTATGTACTTTTTGATAATGTTGCTATAGTAAAAAACACTATTCAGAGAAGCTATAAGTAAAAAAGAGAGTGAAATGCACCCGAGATACATAAACTATTTAGGGATGGTTATCTAGGTACATAAACTTTTAAAATGACCATCTAGGTTCATAAACTATTTAGGAATAGTCATCTAGGTACATAAACTCCCATCTAACCAGTTAGGTCCACAAACCAATTATGTTGTAGCTAGCCAGGTCCAAAACCTTACGGGAGGCGAGGCGCCGATATGTGAGGAAAATTGTGGCAACCTGTTGCATGACTGTCAATTCCGCTCGGCAGCAGGATCGAGCGAGAGCCTTTCGCCGCCTTTGCTAGGTCGGTGCCTCCCTATCACCGCCTTACCTCTCGATTGTCAGCTAGGGTCTCCTTTTTGTATTTTTTCATCGCCAGGATTTTCTCATGCACATAGAAAGTGACCATGGTGGCATTTTCACATAGAAATTTTTTCACGGATGAAGGATTTTGGGCCTGAACAGTTACAACATAATTAGTTTGTAGACTTAAATGGTTACTTTAGAAGTTTATGTACCTTGATGACCACTCTTAAATAGTTTGCGGACATAGACGGTCAATTTAGGAGTTTATGTACCTAGACGACCATCCTTAAATAGTTTATGTACCTCGGGTGCATTTCACTCTAAAAAAAACCCAATATTTTGACTTTTCTTGACTTATAGCTCTATAGCTACAGGAAAACACATTGTAGCAGTATGCATAAGATAAAGCCAATAAACCCTGCCAAACACACCCCTGGAGAAAAAGTATTAAACATGAATTTTATTTTTAGAGGGTTTGTGACTACTTTTTTTTTAAAAGAAAAGGGGAATTTCATTCCAACCTATAAGTTTAGTGACTACGAGCATCTGGATTACTTTTGAATCACTTACGTCCTTCCCAAACATGGAGTCTTAAACTGAAGCATGTTTTGTTTGTCACCCAGATTATATTATTTGTCTTATAATTTATAAGCCAAACCAAACAAGTCCAGACCATAACAATTCAGATTAATAAGCTAATATCCCTCAGTTTATATATAAGTTGCTCTCTCTCAGATTATATAATCTGAGTGGAAAACAAACAAGGCATAAAGTTACATAGCCATTTACATTGAAATATTATCACATGGATGTGATTGGATTGCTATACCTAGAATGTTTCATATTGTTTGACGTACAACAAGAGAAACTAAATGCATGACGATATTATATGCGCAGCTACCAGATCAGTTTCAATTATCACTACCTTTAGTACCACGCACTATATATAATGGATTGTTGTCGCAGTTGCACTCAATATTCTATAAATAATTAAAGAACAGCTCAAGATGTGAGCAAGGAAAGGGGAGGGAATGGCTTGGACGTCTCAGCCATACACTGATGGAATAGGAGGCACAAGGGTAAAGGTGACTCGAATGCTCAAGATCTATTGTGGTTGTACATGTATTTCATTAAGTGCGTCTTGTTAGAAGAAGCATCACGATCGGGTTAGACATGACCTAGGAGTGTTGGTGGTGGTGCGTATTGTGGATGCTCGGGGCTCTAGCTTTGCTACTGTGTCCGTACTTTGTTCATTTACTTAGCCAAAGTGCAGTATATAAAACTGAACGAGTCGATTCAGGCCCAAGATCAGTTGGCAGGTAACCTTGCTCGTAGATGGAAAATAAAAACTAACGTACCTTGGATGAATGTACCAGCAATTTCAGAACAAAATATCAAGTAGCTTATTCAGTCATCATACTTGAACCAACTTCTGTGATTTTTTTTGAGAACCAAGCTGGGCTCGATCGGTTGGTCAGCTGAGCGTGTGCGCCCACCCGGGTTCGAGTGCTGATACTCACCAGGGTGCCTCACCTAAAGGATTTATTCCCTGCTAAATAATTTCAGGTGCCTCTCTACGCGTGATGCGACAAAGGGAATAGAGCCTGAAGGTTTCTGGTGATTTCTCAAAAGACGCAGTCGTCGACGTTGTGTGTAGTTGTAGGGCTGCTCGTGTGCGTGGGTGGGTGTAGGTGTGTGTTATGGTGTGAGTGAATGTGTACGCATATAAACAGATACTACATCTGTACCGAGAGGCTGACCATTTATTTTTTTTTACTCAAATCGTCGAATTTGGTTAACCATATTAGCGTGTTCGTCTCGTTGCTTTACCGCGGCTGTTTTGCAGCAGCTACAGTGTTCGCAGTTATTTCTTCTGCAGCTGCTACAGTGTTTCTACAGCTGCTACAGTGCTCGCAGTTATTTTTCTGCAGCTGCAGCTGAAACGAACAGGTTGATTACGTTTGGTTTATGTATAACTGCCGAGTAACAAATCCCCTTCACATGTTCTTTTTTTAACTTAGGCCCTGTTTAGGACAACTTATTTCTCAACTTCTCCATACATAAGCTGCGCCAACACCAAAACTCTGCAGCATCTTATTTGACAAGATTCTCATAATGAACTAGAAAGCTAAAATAAGCAGAACAAAATTCTAGCATACTACCTTGTTATATTTTCACAAACTCAAGATAAATAAATCTAGCTGACAATACAGGTCTAATTAATAAATTAGCGGACTTTTTCAAAAGGACAAGATTAATATTATTACAATATTTTTGGGAGGCCAATTTTCTGGTAAGACGTAATTTGCCATATGACAATTGAGATGCAGTAAAAGGAAGAATTAATGGGATAGTACATTCGCAGCCAGAATCTTATATTATAAATGTCATACGACACCTCTATATATTGCTCCATTCTCTAACACTTCAAACCCAAGGATCCTACTTAGTATTAGGACGTGAGAGAATGTCTAAAGACTTTGGAAGACGTTGCAACGTGATACGCATGAGAGGCAAGAGGGAAGATGCTACTAGTTCGATCAGTAACAGCTGTCCATAGTTTTTAGTGCTTCAGAGGATGAGCTGCAAGTGTAGCTTTCGTCTCCAGGCAGCCAACATTATTATGTTCTAATCATACGCCCAGAGCAGGAAGAAAAGTAGTGGGTGGGTTCGATCATATTCGTGCAACTGTGCCGACATTTTAAGGAAAAATCAATATAAAATTGTATACGAGCACAGGCCAAAATACGTGTCTAACAAATATTGACAATTAAAAATCGCGTTTAATTGAGCTGACAGGAGGGTGTGGGATTGATGCGCCTATTGGTATCAACTAGAAATAGGATGCTGATAACAGATGGGCACATGAGAAGCGCACATCCAGCGGCGCATGTCACCTATTCGACAGAGGGCCAGTCCATGGCGAGCGCGGTGGAAGGCATCAGCGACATCCAGAATGTTTCCTCTTCCTGCTCTGGGCGATCTCGCTGGGGCCGACTTCTCCGGCATGGAGCGGCACCAGAGCACGGCAACAGCTGGATCCGCCATGTCGAGCTCCAATGTAGAGAAGTCGCAAGAGGGAGTGGCTACTGATGGTGACGTCACCTGATCGGAATAAGAGGCGCAAGGGAAGGATCTATTAGCAAATCAAGACAGCCTAGTCAAATGGATTTGCCTGTGTATTCTATACGGCTGTACAAAACGTATTTTGGCAAAACTATAGGCTCCTTCTACTACTTTTCATCCAGCTGAGTAGAGCTGGGTAACCAAGAGAACCAGCTCCCTGTCCATAAAAGTAGTAAAATCCTGCTATTGATCAAACTGTGGCAAACCGGTGTTGGACACTGGGGCACTTGTACAGACTTGGACATGGTATTCTTTGTGATCTAGGCTACTTAAGAAAAACTTAATTAAGCGCGGCAGTTACAGTGCGCTTGGCAATGGTGTGTTGAACATCATCAAGAGCTTGATATCAGCAGGATATACTACTTCAGCGAGCCATCGTAGAGGGAAATGGTGATGGACAAATTGGGCTTATTTTTTATGACAATGATAAAAGTGAGTAATCTGTACATCAATCTGACGCAGCATGACGATTGGAGATGGAATCTGTCAATACCATGTGCCCTTATAAGTTTTTGTATCAGCAACCTTCTACCCAAATATACTTGTGTGGTTGTTATCTTCCGTTCATGATATGTTAAGGTTACTCATTACTCATAGCATAAAAAAGTTCAATTACATATATACTAGGAGTAGCACAGACGCACAGTATGACTGCATATAGTACTTATGCCATCAAAATTCCACTTATCCATTGCATGTCATGCCTTTATATAGTGCGTCTGGCTCTAACAGTCCACGCTCAAGGATCCTACCTAGCATTCAGAGAAGGTGTGAGTGAATGACTAAAGAGGTAGTTACTAGATGTTGCAACAGTGTGATTGGCATGGGAGGCAGGAGGAAAGATGCTACTCGTCACAAAAGGAGTTACAGTCCATATGTCTTCGTAGCGCCCGCTGATCCCATGATGCAGCGCCCCGCGTGTTCTCTTCGCGGAGCGGTCTCTGCTGGACGTGGTGCTGTAGTAGATGCTGCGTAGTATACGCAGAGGCAGCAGACGGATACGTGGAACCATAGAGGGGCATGGGGCCCGGTCGCCCGGAAGAATGGCTGGGAAGACAGGAGTGCCGGTGGGAGACAGGGGCAGGTGGCAGCCGAGAGCTTGGTGCTTGGAACCGGCTTAGGAATTAAGGATTGAAGAAAGACGGCAACCGGACCGTGTTGCGGGAAAGTACAACATCTTGACCACCTTGGCCCTTGCCACCTTTGCAGTTGTTGAATTTATTGCAGTGGCAGCTGCATTCCAAAGGTTAAGAGCATGTTTGGCAACAGTGATTTATTGTCTGGATTATGGTAAAAAGTGAAAAAGCCCTGCCAACATTTTCCCAGAAAACAGCTTATGGCTCATTGCATAATAAGCCGTTTTTCAGTTTGTACTAGAATAAGCCGTTTTGCATAAGTCAAAAATAGTAACTTATCCTGGCCCAGTCTTTAGATAAGCCGTTCTATAAACTGTTTTGCTAAACAGTTTGACTGGATAAGTTACATAAATCAGAATAAGCTGATAAGCTATTTTTTGAAGATAAGCCATAGCAAAAGATGTTTTTTTGCATAAGCATAAGCATAAGCTGTGCCAAACATACTCTAATGAAACCAGCTGGGAATTGGCTAGAGCACCGGGACATCCACTGACGTGGAGTGATGGGGGATTGTTCAAGTCTTTCACTGCAGTCTTGTTAATGGTCGAGAAATAGGGGCCTTTGAAAGCATAGAATGGCGTAATACGTATGTTTGTACAAAGCATTGTACCGAATTTCCAACTTTTTACTGATTTCTGTGTGACCATCTATATAGTGCTTCTTTTTCAACGAGGCAGGTACGAAGCACCAGAAAACCAATGTAACGCGAGGAGGAGCAAGAGGGAATGATGGCTAGTGATTTGTTGTAAACTTGTAATCTGACGTACGGGAATAAGAGGCGCAAGAGAAGGATCTATTTGCAAATGAAGACAGCCTAGTCACCCAATGGATTGGCCTAGATATTTCTTAGGGATGTACGAACGGATTTTTGCCAAAACCATAAATGCCTGTCACTACTGTTCTTCCAGCTGAGTAGAGCTGGGTAACCAAAGAACCAGCTTACTCTTCATAAAACTACTGAATCCTGTCATTGATAAAAAAATTTGCAAACCGTTGTTGGACAGTGACAATTTTCCTAACATGAAAAAAAAACCTGCATAATCTGGGCGAGTTGGGAAAAAGTTAAGTGTTTCTTTATATTGGGAATATTTTATTAATACCGGCCTTTGCTGTAAGGATGGCAAAAGTTAAGTATGGAAGTTTCAGTAGTGTCAATGATTCGCACACGCAAAAAAAAAAAAAAAAAAAAAAAAAAAAAAAAAAAAAAAACATCAAGAGCTCGACATCAGCATGACACTACTACATCTGTGAGCAATTGATGAGGGGGAGGGTGATGGAGAAATTGGACTTAAATTTTTATAACAATGACATAAACTGGGCTTAGTTATCAGGGTTTTTTTACGAGGAATGACATAAACTAGGCTTAGTGTACACGTGACACATCATGGCGAATTTACCGTTGGAATCTGTCAAAAGTATGTGCCCCTTGCATGTGCATTTATTTATTTTGGAGCATTTGCATATGTGGTTCACTTTCGGATGCTAATTACGGATTATTTTCTGGACTTTGCAAAAACGGTCTTGTTTTTTGGACTTGAAGCTGCCGTCAGGTTCACTTTTTGGATGCTGTCTAGTAAAGAGGATTTTTGAAATTAAAACAAATAAGAAAATCATTGGAAAAATAGGAAAAGACCATCCTACCCCTGACCAAATCCTCTTCCCTCAGGCTGCGCGACCCGACCTCCTCCTTCTTCCTCTCTCAGTTTCCTTCCTCTCTCTCCTGTGCTCCAACCCTAACCCTAAGGCTACGGCGAGGGACGGGCGAGCGGGATCGACGGTGGGCTGCTGCGGGACGCGGCGAGGGCGGGCTTCTGGGCTGCTGCAGTCCGCGGCAAGGGCTGGCGTCTGCTGCAGGCCACAGCGGCGGGCGGGCGCAGCAGCAGCCGGCCGCGGGCGAGGGCGTGCATAGCAGGCCGCTCGGGTTGGCTGACTCGTAGTTCCTATTTTACTCATGTTTTGTCATTCTGAAGTCCTATTCTTCCGTTTGTCTCAGCTGAAATTTATATTGTTTTGATACAGATAAATGGAAAGACTGTAAAGGCACAGATATGGGACACGGCTGGTCAGGAGAGATACCGCGCGATCACTAGTCCTTATTACAGGGGTGCAGTTGGAGCACTCCTAGTTTACGACATAACAAAGAAGCAAACTTTTGACAATGTTCAGAGGTGGCTCCGAGAGCTCCGTGATCATGCAGACGCAAACATCGTTGTCATAATGGTTGGTAACAAGTCGGACTTGAACCACTGGAGATCTATCCCTGAGAAGAAGATGGCCAAGCATTTTCTGAGAAGGAAGGCCTATCCTTCCTTGAGACATCTGCACTGGAGGCAGTCAACATCGAGAAGGCATTCCATATTGTGTTGAGTGAGATTCATCAGCCAGTAAGCAAGAAGGCGCGTGCTGCACAAGAGTCTGCGTCTGCCAACGGTCGTTCGATGCAAGGAACTACCATTAATGTTGCTGAATCATCCACTGCCACAAAAGACCACCTACTATTTATGTGCTTTTGAAGGACTTGTAATGGTGCCTTAGTTGGACTTGTAATGCTATCTTTGTTTGAGATTTATGGATGGTTTTGTTAGACTTATATGTTGCTGAATATGTGATGCTTGTTTGGTGTTCAAGTGATGTTTAAGGGTTGTCCAATATTATATATGATTTTTGCTTGCTGAATTATAGCAAAAAACAAACAAAATGCATATTCAATATTTATATTCGGGCATAAACTTATTTTCGAAATCTCTTTTGAAACTCTATGATGTGCGGCTGAAAACAGAACCAGATTTGCAATTCATTCTAAAAAACAAGACCGATTTTGTAAAAGGTAGATTGGTCTTTTGACAAGCCATTTAACACCGTTAGCGGCTGATAACGGAATAGGACCTCCTTCCAGCTTTAAGTTCAAAAAATAGGACCGAATTTGCAAAGTCCAGAAAACATAACCGAATCCGTAATTGACATCCGAAAGTGAGCCACATATGCAAATGCCCCATTTATTTTTGATGAAACCTTGCATACATTTATCAGTTTGTACAGCAACCTTGTACCAAAATACATCTGTTGCTGCAATGAACAAATCTTCCGTTCATGATATATGGTGATTACTCACTACGCATAGCATAAAAAAGTCCAACTACAGTCAGCTTGCACTAGCACTTGGACAGTAGATTTCTTAGTCTTTTTTTTTTTTTTTGTCGTACACACCACAACAACAAAGCCACTAGAACTTTACTTCCTATGAGACAAAGCTGTCGTGGAGAATTGAGAACAGGAGGCAAAAAGGGCGAACTCATGACTATGTCATCAATGGAGACATGCTGCTTAATTCAAATTAGTCACCTCACAAAATCTATAGGGCGGGGTTTGGTTTTGAGCCCAAGTTGAAGAAGCATGAAGGCGATGGAGTGACAATGAGTATATGATGGACCTGTAAAAAATGATACTACCATGTAGTATAAGCAGTGGGAATAATAGTCTTATATATAGTGAGCCACTAGAACTTTACTTCCCATGAGACATATTGATTTGAATTAATTAATGAGTCATTCAATATTGTGTGCTTCTGACTTAATTCTAACCTATGCTACATGAAGGCCACCACATCAGCTACACATTTTCTTATGCCTTTGTAGAAACATTTTCAACCAATAATAGTACGTGCCTAAAAACTTGATCTGCTGGGAGGGTGGGGTATGACGTCCGCCAGGCTTAATTTTTACGAGATAAGACTTTCTCACGCAGGTCGAGAAAACCTCGAATTCCTATCCCATCCTTACACAGCGGCACCGTAGCCCGTTTGAGAACGACCAACGACCTGGGCCGGGCCTTTAGTCCTGTGCTTTAGCCGTGGGACAGACGAGGGGATTTTTTTTAACCTCATCTCGAAATTCGCTCCCATTGGGAATCGAACTCGAGACCTGAGGAAGTGCCGCTAGAGCTCCTAACCACTTGGCCAGAAGTCCTTTGGCCAAGTGGTTAAAGAAGTTAACGTTCTTGGCTCCGGCACTTTGGACGGCATTGTTCATCGACAGATTTTATTAGTTTTATTATGAGCAGCCAGGCACTGACCTCTCTACTTTCTTTCATAGGATCATGTCGTTTTATGGCCGTCAAATACCAGGTATGTTATATAGTATAAAGAAAGTAAATGCACATAGTACATTTGCGCCATCAAATTTCCACTTATCGATTGCATACAATGCGTCAGTGCCTCTATATCGTGCATCTTGCTGTAACAGTCCAAGCCCAATGATCTTACTTGCAATAGGAGAAGGTTCTAGTGAATGACTAAAGAGTTACAAAGACGTCGCAACTGCATGATAGATAGGCATGGGAGGCAGGAGGGAAGGAGCGACTAGTTCAACTAGTACAAACTGTCCATGTGCGTTCTTAGCACCAGCAGATTTCATGATGCACCGGCCAGCAGGTTGAGGACGTGCAGCTCAACCTGTGGCTGGACCGGCTGCTGTGGAAGATACTGCGTGGTGTGCGCAGGGGCAGCAGTTGGGTACGTGGCACCGTAGATAGGCATGGGGCCACGAAGCATGACAGGGAAGGCAAGAGTGCCGGTGATCGAGGAAGCTCTGGGCGAGATCATCAGGGTAGGCTACATTGCCGTCCCTTCCATTCATGATATGGACATTTTCTGGATTTTTGGATGAGTGAATGCACATCAACATTGTCCACCTACGAGCTTCTTCCAAACTGGCGCAGTATGAACTAGGTTCTCTACTCTTTTCGCACACACCACAACATGCAAAGCAATATACCACCTCGATCATCCTTTTTTGTACAAGCTTGATCAGTTCATACGAGAGGAAGTAGAGAAAAATATGATTAAGTTGTTCAGAAAAGAAAGAAAGTTGTCATGGTGTGTTTGGAACAAAAGGCAAAAGGAACGTGTCTTTAGTTGAGTAAGCACATATTGAGTCTATGGTTCTTATCTGCAACACATGAGGAAAATTATACAAACTCTTAGCTTTCATCTTTTCTGGTTCCATGTTAATTGAGTATACTAATCTCCTTCCGATAATTGAGTATATTAAACGTTCTTGAGTCCGACACGGTTAGGACAGCTTTGTTCGTCGACAGATTTATTAGTTTTATCAGCAGCCAGCTACTGACCGCTATACTGTCTTTCGTAGGATCATGTGGCACTATATATGTCCGTCAATATACGAGATATGATATAGTCTAAAGAAAGTAAATCAAGACAGTACATACGCACGCGACAGCAAAGTTCTATTTATAGTGAAAGGGGTCTTGGCCTAGTGGTTAAGGCATCCGAGTAGCACCTTTGAGGTCCTGGGTTCGACTCCCGGTGGGAGCGAATTTTCTAGGATTTAACGGCATTTGTGCTTTCAGCGGTAGGCGACGTGGCCGTCGACAGCGAGGCGCCAGTGGTGACTTCGGGAATCTGGAGAATTTGCCGGCTCAGTCTTCGAAGATGCTCATAGGGGTAGGGTTTGCGTATGTGCGTTCATAGGGGTGAGTGTGCGTGCGTTGTGAGTGTCTGAGTTATACTGTGTAATTTCTCAAAAAAAATTGCATACGATGCCTTTTATATAGTGCCTTTGGCTCTAAGTCCAAGCCCAAGGGGTTTAGGAGTACTTTGCAACAGGAGAATGTGCTAGTTAATGACTAAAGAGTTACAAAGAGGTTGCGACTGCGTTATAGGCATGGGAGGCAGGAGGGAAGACACTTCTAGTTCGACCAGTAATTTTAGTGCACATGTCTTTGTAGCGCGAGTTGATCCTACGATGCACCGACCAGAATATTTTAGTCGCCCAGCGCTGTCTGTTGCAGGACCTGCTAGTCCAGTTGCTTATGCATGGTGCATGAGGCTGGGAAGCATCCCGGGGAAGACAGAAGTGCCGGTGTAAGAGGCAACACTGAGCGAGAGGACACCTTGATTCATGCGGCAGAAGAGAGAGCCACGAGGACAGATGATCAGGCAGATCCAAAGAGAAGCCATGCGGCCACATCTGAACCATCCCTGTCTAAGCAGGGAAGAAGCAAGACGGGAGTAGGACAGTGTTGATGGAGGGCACAACGCCTTGACCACCGAGGCCCTTGCCATGTGTGCTATTGTTGAATACTTGGCGCGATGACGATCCTGTGGCAGCTGCACTCGAAAGGCTAGGAAAAAAAAACCTGCTGGCTAGAGAGCTGGGACATCCTCTGAAGTGGAGTGACAGGGGGCTTAGAGGCCAAAAGGGAAGAAGCGACTAGACATAGCTGTCGCCGTTGTTCAACTCTTTCACTGTGGTTTTAGCTGATCATTGTGAAACAGGGGGCTTTGAAATTAAAAGCAACGAATAACATGTTGCTTGTCTAAAGCTTGATTCACCTGAAACGTGTAATATCCAAAAAGGGATGAATTTTCTTTCCGATTCGTTGAGCAAACAAGACACGACATAGTCCAGTCATCCCAACTGTTACTAAGAAATAAATAAACTATATTTTCTACTATATGTTTACAAAGTTGTCCAAGTGGATAAGATTGGTGAGCATTAACATTCAAAAGTAAAGGGATTGGACATATCCTTGTAAAAAGCATCTATTGAATTTTCAATTTTTTAATGGTGTCTGAGTATGTCATGCCATCTATATAGTTCTTTTTCAATTTTGACCATGGCATGCACGAAGCACCAGAGACACACACTGCACCATGACCAACCTAAAGCAACACTCCCTACTGTCGGCAAAAGCTGCCTTTATCAACATAAAAGTGTCGGCAAAAGTTTTGCCAACATAACCAAAACTGTCGGGAAAAGCTATCCCGATAGTTATCATCTATGCTGACAGTTAGTACAGTCGGGAGAAGCGTGTTTGGGAGCCGCATCCTGAAATATCCCTTCGTGATATGCCTGTATTTTTTGCCTGACACTTAGCATGTTGAAAACACATAGATTTATCTACACATAGATTGGCACACATCCTACGCCGACAGTTTATTTGTTGGACGAGCAACGCCGACAGATAATTTGTCGCCTTTTTACATTAATGCCGACAGTTTATCTGACGATGAATTTATCCGCATTTGCCAATAGTTAATGAGACGCGAATTGACATGCTTTCCCAACTGTTCACTGTAGGCAAATGTCTACCATGGTGTAGTGACAATGTAATGCGAGCAGCAGCAAGAGGGAATGATGGCCAGTGATTAGTGACTGATGGTAATAAGAGGCTTAAGGGAAGGATCTATTAGCAAATGAAGGCGGCCTAGTCCAATAAGGTTTCCTTCTTGGCGTACCACAACAATGTACTATAGTGCAGGAGAATATGGAGGAACAAGGAGAAAAAATAAATTAGATTTGGAAAGCTGTTGACGTATAATGGGAATAGGAACCAAAAGGGGGAGAGACTATGCCTTTTGATGTATATAGTCAGTTCCCTGGCAATTAAGGTCAGCATATTGTATCTACTAGAGTATAGGCATAATGTAGATATGGTACGGTGTGGAGTTACAACTAGACAAGCGGGCCGCATAATTCTTGCCTCGTCATGAACATTTGAGCAGATTTGACACCTTACTTTCAGTTGTTACCACAGTGTATCACGTGGATAATATCTGTATATAAGAACGTCAAGAACATACAACATATAGCAAACATGAGCTCTTTCTGTTATAATTAACTAACTACAACTATGTGACTCTATTTCTCATGTGTCTTTGTTATGTTCTCAAGAAATGTTTGAGAATTTTCTTTCATTATGCGATAGCACAATATTTTTTTTCCTCTTTCATTATGCCATAGCACAATCTGGTGTAAAAGCATGCTGTCAAAGTGTCAAGTACAGAAAGCGCTATAGTGAGCAGGAAGTCAGTTTTGCTAGAGCTGTAGTGAGCCCAAACCCAGCTTCGATTCCCTAGAGAGCTATAGTGAGCCAGAACTTTATTTCCATCGAAATATGTTGATTTGTTCCTCGCAAAAAAAATAAATATGTTGATTTGCATTAATGACTCGTTTAATATTGTGTGCTTATGACTTCTAACCAAAGTCTACATGAAAACCACCGCATCATCAACCACTTTTTCCCCTATGCCTCTACAAACACATTTGGTCAGCCGATATTAGTACGTACCCAAAGTTAATGTTCTTGAGTCCTGGACTTAGGACGGCTTTGTTCATCGACAGATGTATTACTAGTTCAATGAGCAGCCAGGCAGTGACCGCTATACTTTCCTTTACAGGATCATGTGGCCTTATGGCAGTCAATATTCGAGGCGACATATGTAGTCTGAAGAAAGTAAATGCACATAGTACATACAAACTACCAAATCCTACTTATCGATATTGCATACAATGCCTCTATATATAGTGCGTCTGCTCTAACAGTCCAAAGCCCGAGGATCCTACCGATAGCATTCGGAGGTATGAGTGAATGACTAAAGTTACGAAGATGTGTGGCTACAGCGTGATAGGCATGGGAGGCAGGAAGGAAGACGCTACTCGGTTGACCACTAAATCCGGCACATGTGTCTTATCAGCGCCAGCTGATCCCATGATAGTACTGGCCAGTAAGTTCGAAGGTGCAGCGCTGGCTGCTGCTTGAGTTGCTGATAAGTGGCTCCGTAGGGAAGCATGCATGGGGCCTAGAAGCATGCAGTGGAATACAAGGTCGGAGTGGTTCTGAACGATTCTGCGCCGGACGAGAGGGCACCAAGATGCATGTTCATGAGGGCACGATAAAAGCGATCTGGCAGGTGAGAGGGTTGCGAGGAGCGAAGCATGGCCACACCTGAAGCAACCCCATTGAAGGATTAATTGAAGAAGGACGGTAGCGGGACAGTGTTGCAACCGGCATCCCCTGACGTGGACTAATGGGAATTGGGGTTCAAAGAGAAGAAGCAACTAGACATATCCGGTCTGGTCACCACTGTTTCTAGTTTATCTTACCTAAAGGCACTTTCTAAATAATAATTAGGGCGTCATTAGAAGAAAAATACCATCCAACAGTTATCTAAAACACCTCCCGAAACTTAGCAACTCCCGAAAGGAGCCGTCGGGGTCGCCACATTTGGAGACCTTGTTCGCACTCCCGAAAGGCCGGAATCCTCCATTCGCGCGCCAAAGTCGCTACATCCCACGCCTCCTTTCGCGCCATGTTAGGTTTAGGTTCGCCATCGTGGACCGAGTCGCTGCAGCAGAGCAGTTTCTGGGAGGAGCAGAGTAGAGCAGCGGAGGAGAAGCGAGGACAATTTGCCGCCGCCGCGGAGCTCGTGGATCAGGCATCGCCGTCGCACGTCCTAGGCCATGGATTGACGCCGTCGCCGTGAGTCCTGGTCCAGTACTAGCAGCGAGCTCCACAGGCCGCTGCCATGGCCATTCGTCCCCATCACAGCTGCTGTTCCCCATAGACACTACCTCAGTTTCTCTCTAAAATGGATGCGTCATAGCTTAAGGATCCGATTCCGGATTCCCCCACTTCTTGGCCGCCCTCTCCCCTTGTTCCCCTCCCTGGATCGAGCTCCTGGAGCTCGTCCATGGCGGACAGAGGCAAGGCAAGGAGCACGAAGGCCTCTGCGTTTCGTTTTTTTTTCTTTTCTTTTCTGCCGTTCCCAAGGGACGTGGTATGAGCCCTAGGAAATAAATCATGGCGTTCTTAAAAAAAAACAATAGTGTGGGTCCACAGAGAAAAGGAGACATGGCCATGTTTGAAATATTTTGGAAACCAAAATTTGGTAACTGTTGGAGGAGCCAACGATTTTTACTCTCAATAGATCGGAGTAATTTTTTACATAACTATTGGAGATGCTCTAATATAATTGCTCTCACTGTATCTCTATATCTCTATCTCTCTCGTACGTCCTCGTATTCTATGAACCAGACCATTTCATTTCTAATTTTTTTTGTGCCCAGAAGCAAAGTGACAAAGAAATTGGAAACATTTGGTCAACCAGTAGTAGTACGTACCTAAACCTAAAGTTAACGTTCTTGAGTCAGGCAATTAGGACAGCTTTGTTCATCGACAGATTTATTAGTTCTATGTGTAATCAGGTGCGCACGAGGCACTGACCGCTCTACTTCTCTCATAGGATCCTTATGGCCGTGGATATATAGATGAGGCATCATATATACTCTAAAGAAAGTAAATGTCCAATGAACGTAAGTGCCACCAAAATTCTACTATGAATTGCATACGGTGTCTCTGTCTCTATATATTGCCTCTGGCTCTAACATCCAAAGAGTGCATGACTAAAGAGTTACAAATTGCTACTGCGTGATAGGCATGGGAGGCAGGAGGCAAGACGCGACTAGTTTGAGTGGGAAGTCCAGTCCCTATTTCTTCACAGCGCCAGCTCAGCCCATGATGCACCGCCCAGGATATTGGGAGCTCGCAGCGGTGCCTGCAGCTGTACCTGCTGGTGTAGGGAATTCGCCGTGGTGTACGCAGGGGCAGCATGAGAATGCGCGGCACCATTGATAGGCATGGGGCCACCAAGCATGCTGTGGAAGTCAGAAGTGCCGGAGCAAGAGGCGAGACTGGGCGAGAAGGCACAAGGATGAACTCTTATGAGGGGAAATATTCCGTGCAATTGATCTATTCCGTGCAATTTGTGCAATCTGTGCATGCAGCTGACCGATCCGCATCCAACGACCCGAGGATTAATCACCGTATCTCCTGATCCCACTCGATCTCTTTTTTTCCGAAAGCCCCCTCACAGAAAACTCTCTAAACCCGAACTCCCTCCGCTTAACTCGAAAGGCACGTCGTCCTCCCCGATATCAATCTACCCATACGCCGCCATGAACGCGCAGATAGTGCAAGCTTGCCGCCCGCGCCGGCCGCAAGGACTCCATCCATTCGTCTCAGAATTGACGAATCGATCTGCCACAGTTCCATGTGAATTGTGTCCCCTGGGCCTGGCATTACGGCCAACTCGCAGTCAAGGATGCCCACATCGACGCCATTCGCTAGCCATGAGTCTGCATCCATGTTGTGTTTCTCGAACCCCCACACAATATTATCTTCATCGATGACCACGGCCATGTCGTCATTCACGGTGCCATCTATGGCGACACCTCCATCAACAGCCGCATCCATGCCATTCACTTCTGCCATGACGTCTGAAAATGTGCACCGTCTCTCTCTACACTATCAAAAATGTCCAGAGGTAAGTGTAGCCTCCCTGCTGTCATTAGTAGCAATCTATATATGACCTTTCTTAGAAGCTAGTAATTTATCATCGTAGCTGTTCATGCTAATTGTTTCATGTCTGCAACTTTTAATCACCTCTGACGTTTGCAACAGGCAACACTGCGCCGCCGCAAAATATTTCCCCAAGTGACGAGTGCACTTCTATCACTGAAAGAAATTCACTCCCATGCATGGATGATGGGTGTATTACTCCGCGAAAGCGTGTATTTCCAGTCTTTGTGAGTATAAATATACCCTTCATATTAGGACTGTATACTTGAATCAGCAAGTTACTGATAACAAAAGGTGTGCCTTATTGCAGGGAGTGGCAATGAAATGAAACGACATGATTGTCTTAGATAACTACTCAAAATCTGTTCCGCAACATTTATTTTTGTTTGCAGATTTCATATTAATGTATCTGGAATGGATTCGTTTTATTTATCTACACATACAAGTATAGAACGAGCATATATGCATTGAAAAGTACGAGAAAGTCTCTCCGTTTCATGTACATGACTTGAAGTTGTACTGCAACTTAGCTACTGCCAGGAATAGAACGATAAACGCACAACTGAACTGAATTTCCATTGTCCAAGCATTACAAGAAACTGACAGAAAATGTTCCAAGTACCTCCTCAGTGTTGCGCACGACAGACACACTAATAATAATGAAGTGAATGGCTTTCGGGAAAAAAAAAAACAATGAAGTGAATCAAAGAAACGACGGCCTTCCTGAAAGTTCAGCTGACCTCCATGCGACTGGCTGATGGTGTTGGCGCTGCGTGTGTTGTGCCATCATGCCGGTCTATACCGATGTTAAAGATTATTACGTTCTGGGAAACAAGCTGCAACCGAGCCGCATCGGCGGAACTTCAGGGAAACACATCGGCGATGCGCAATGCGCTTGTGCCCAACAGATGCGGCCGCATCGGCGGAGCTCCAGGAGAACACATCCGTGGTGCGCTAGTGCCCAACGGAACGGATGAGACGGAAGACGATGCCGAGATCACGCACGCAGGTGATGAGTCTCACGCAGATTAATTTGAGGTTTTTGTTGCAGCAGGCGCCAGCAATGGTGAACGGCGAGCTAGCTGGCAGGTCCATCAAGTCTCGGAAAGGAACTTAAGCGGAGGGAGTTCGGGTTTAGAGAGTTTTCTACCAGGGGGCTTTCGGAAAAAAGAGATCGAGCGGGATCAGAAGATACGGTGATTAAGCCTCCCGCCGCTGGATGCGGATCGGTCGGCCGCATGCACACATTGCACGGATTGCATAGAATAGATTAGTTGCACAGAATATTTCCCCCTCTTATGAACGCTTGAGGGGGCAGGTGGCAGGCGAGAGGGCTGCGTGGACGAACGGGACAGTGTTTGCCGGAAGGAACAGAGCCTTGACCATCTTGGCCCTTGCCGCGCGCCCTCTTGCGGTTATTGAGTCCATAGCACGTCGACGAACACGATCCAGGGACAGCTAGCTGCTTATATTCCAAAGGCTAGACAACAGCAGCTGGGAATTTTCTAAAGTTTGGACATCTTCTGACGTGGACTGATGGGGGCATTGGAGGCAAAAGGAAAGAATCAAACAAGCGAATAGAGATTAGTGTCACCATAGTTAAAATCCTTCACCGTATGAGCAAAGAAATGGTGTATTACGTATCTAGAGCTTGATCCACCTGTCAAGTGTGACGATAAAAAAAAAAGATGACATCTCTTTCCAATCTGTATGAGCAAACAAGACATGACCGGTCATCCCAACTGCTATTAAGAAAAAAAATAACTCTATTTTCTAATACCATAGACGTTTATGAAAGGGATAAGATCGGTGAGCATCAGCATTGGAAAGTACTACTTTAGGGATGGAAATATTATCTGTTGAGTAAATGTTTATCCTTGTAAAAGAATGGTGTAATGGTCAACTTCGTCCCTGAACTATCGCCGAAAGCTTAATTTCGTCCCTTTTTTTTTTTTTTTTTTTTTTTTTTTTTTTTTTTTTGAAACGAACCGGCACAAGATAGTGCCAATTTCATTAATTAAAGAAGTAACAAATACAAGTAAGTAGCCCTGGCAGACTACATACAGGAAAAGAAAAAAACCAACACGGCCCGTTTGGATTGGGACATCAAAACATGGCGCACACATCAACTAGCCCAACACCCCACCACCAAAACACAGGAGAAAGCCGACAAGTAGCCACATCGCAAGCGCCGTCGTCACCGACGATGTCCCCCGCCAACCAGCCGCTGCCATGTAGGACTGACCGCCGCAGTCCGCTGCAAGCCACGTAGCTATGACGGTTCCTCCACCATGCCGCCATCATCTTCAGGTCGCGCACACACGATCATCGGTCTCCCAACCACGACCTTTCGTTGGCAGAAGTCAGAAGAGGAGCCCACCGCACCACACCGAAGAGGCCACTGCCATGCAGGACCCCTCGCCGAAGAACAGCTGCTGCACCTTACATCCCAAACACCTCATCGGATCCTGGACCTCCGAGGTAACTCAGACGCGTGGGGGCCTCGCCGCATCCACCGTCGCACACCACTCCTCGGACACACCACCTTAAAGCGCACGGGGGCCTCAGCCACTCCCGCCGCTGGACACTCCAAGGATCCGGTCATCATCGAAGGTGAAAAGGTACAGCCGAGCCACTCCATTGACTTCGCCTCCGTCTTACCGCCGTCGGAATCCCAGCTGCACCGTATGCCAGGGCCTAAAGCTTCCAGAGACACAGCTCATACTTGCGTTCTCCTCGCTCGGCGTTGGTTACCACCGCTCGGTCGGATTGGGACATCGACACGAGCCTCAACTCCGCTCAGTCGGACTGGGACATCGACACGAGCCTCAACATACTCCGCTCGGTCGGATTGGGACATCGACACGAGCAATCCTTTCACGGCCATTGCTTCCAGCCAAGCTCAACGACCTGCGGCACATGGAACAGTCGGGAGTCACCAAGCACGCCACCATGACGCCACTTGCGCCCCTGCTTGGTTACTGCCAGCCAAGCCACCATGGCATCACCGGCATTCACCGAAGCAAAACTGTCGCCGGCCGCGCCACCATGGCATAGTCGACGCACTCTGCTGCTGGTCGGAGTGGGCAGTCATCTTGACAACGCCTCCAAGGAGGGAAACGGCGCCCAAGGGCGTCGCCGTCGTCTTGCCGGCAGTCCGACATGGCTTTCGCCGGTGCATGCCCACCTCCCGAACATACGAAGCAGAGAGCCCTCCCGCATCGGCGTCTCGCCTGGCCCGCCCACGCAGCCGCCGTCCGCCGCCTCCGCTCGCAACCACCATCGCCACTGCATCGCGCCAGCCAGATCCGCCGGCTCACGCGCAGCCACTGCCACGGCGCGCTCCGTGGCTGCGACCACCGCACTCCCGCAAGCCATGGCCGGCCCGGAGCACCACAGGGCCCCCACCGCGCCTCGTCGTCGGGCTTCGCCCCGCATCACTCCCGCCCGTCGCCAATCATGGCTCCACCCGACGAAGCCGCCCACGGGAGCATCAGATCCGGCCAGCCTAGCCCCGGATCTGCCGACTCCGGCCGCCGCCGCCGCCGCCGCGCCCTGCGGCACGGCAGCCCGAGCGGGAGCAGCATGCCCCGAGCCATGGGGAGATGCCCCGCTGCCGCCGTCCTCGCAGGCACACGAGCTTCCGGTGCCCTGCTCAGGCAGCGGCGAGGGGAGGGGAGGGCGCAGGGAGGGCTTGCGGTGGAGCTGGGTGGGGGCGCCGCCCGTGCCGCCTCCTGGAGGAGACGACGCGGGGGAAGGGAAAAACTTTGCTTAATTTCGTCCCTGAACTATGAAAATGTTCATTTTAGTTCCTGAACTACGGGTAACCGGTTCAAACAAGTCCCTCCTCCCATCTGGCCGTCCACATTGGCATACTTAACTATGGAAATGTCCCTTTTACCCTCTCATTTTTTCTCCCACATACTGCAACATTCAGTTTCTTATTGGGAGTGAACTAGTTCTTGAGTAGTGACATTAATGGCTGGTGTATTAAACCTTCTCATATACTATGTAATATGTACTATTTTATTTTGAACCTGGTAGCTTATTTAAACATTATTTTGATTATTTTATCATCAAATATGTGGAGAACAAGTCACTCCGTTGCGATGTCATTGAAATTTACATTATTGGTTCACGCGTCAACAAGATCAGCCATAGACATAATTGCACGAAAAAAATTGAATGTTGCAGTGAGTGGGGAAAAAAGAAGAGGGTAAAAGGGACATTTTCATTGCCAAGTCTGCCAACGTAGATGGTCATATGAGAGGAGGGACTAATTTGAACTAGTTACCCATAATTTAGGGACTAAACTGGACCTTTTCATAATTTAGAGACGAAATTGAGCTTCCAACGATAGTTCATGGATGAAGTTGGCTATTAACCCGAAAAGAATCTACCCAACTTTCAATTTTTTAATGGTGTCAATGTTACCCTGTATATAGTGATTACCGTTGCATGTACGAAGCACCAGAAAACCGTGGCATGTATACGAAGCACCAGAAAACCGTGGCATGTACGAAGCTCCCGAAAACAAATGCAGTGCGTAGAGAGGGAATGATGGCTAGTGATCGGTGACGTGACCTGATGGGAATAATAAGCGTCGCACGAAAGGATCCATTAGAAGTGGATAGTATGATGTTTTTTTTGTTTTTTATTTTTTGAGATAGAATCTCCACTTGGTTGGGAAATAGTACATTATCTCTCATGAACTTCAATTTGCAACTAATTATTTGCTTCTACATTCCGTTAGACACAGCTTTATCATGCTAAAATGCATAAAAGAATATCAAATCTCTTGTTAGCTCAAAACGTGTATGAAGTGGCCTTCGTCATGCATCTTTTTAGTTTTGTACCTGCAGCGACCCCAAAAAAATATTTCTTGTGGTGATGGTCCAAACTTTCGGTCATGATATGGTCATTTTTGGATGAGTGAATGCACATGATCAACGTTGTCCAACTACCAGCACGCTGCTTCAATACTGACGCAATATGAACTAGGTCCTCTACTCTTTTCGCACACACCACAACATGCAAGGCATTGAAGGCAATATACCACCTCGATCATCCTTTTTTGTACAAGCTCAATCAGTTCATACTAAAGAAAGTAGGTAAAAAGATGATTAAGAAGTTAGTAAAAGAAAGAAAGCTGTCATGGTGTTTTTTAAAACAAAAGGCAAAAGGAACGTGTAATTCATTTTATGACTCAGGATTAGAAACATATTACTCCATAGCGTGTGGAGGGGCGCTAGTGATCTCAACTAGTTGCTCTCACAGATCTATTTGGTATGCAGTGAGAGCTCAAGGTAGGGGAAATGGCTAAGCTAGCTAGTGAATGATCTTTCGTAAACGAGATAGAAATGGCTAAGCTAGCTAGTGAACTCTAATCCTCGAGGAAAGATTAGAGTTCCAAGACTTGAAGCCAACTTGTCTATATTCCAGGTTGTTGTGATATCCTTAAAATTTTCTTGTTAGTTGGGTAATAAAATTTTCTTGTTAGTTGGGTAAACCCATATTAAGTCTGCTGGCTCTTGTCTCAACACATTATAGATGAGGAAAATTATCCAAACTCTTAGCTGTTTTCTGCACTGGTTCCATATTAATGGAGTAGCCTAACCTGAACGTTCTTGAGTCCGACACAATTAGGATAACTTTGTTCATTAACGGATTTATTAATTTTATGAGCAGCCAGGTCAGTGACCGCTCCACTGTCTTTCATAGGGATCATATGACGCTATGTATGCCCATCAATATAAGAGGTATAATATACAGTCCAAATAAAGTGTTGGAGTGAATTGCCCACATTTCCTCATTAGCTTAAGTTGGTGGGTCTAGCTGGTTGGTGCATGGTAACTTGGAAAGCTGTTGACATATAATGGGAACTAGTATGGCGGCCCGCGCATTTGCGCGGTTAGATTTCCTGTCTCGTAGCAATGTCATGAATATGTTAAACTAATTAGAACGCACTATAAAAAAAATATATGTCAAATATACTTAACTAATCTAGTAACTGAAATTAGTATAAAAAGGTTGATTAGAAAATAGATGGGGAGAAATTGAGTAGTTAGCGTGCCCATGTATGGAGAAGAAACTGTGGTATTTTCCAATCTGCAATGACTGTGATGCCGACTGAAGACCGATCTCTCCTGAAGTTCAGAGCATCTGATCATGAAGTCCACATGTGAATGTTCCCATCGATGGAATCAATCTGTGAGCTTAAGTTCAAAAGGTCTTCGTCAAGAATTTCCAATCGCTTGGCAAATTTGCTTGTGGCATGCAAGTTTCTACTAGCACGAATGCATGAATACATGGTGCGTGCCTCAAATAAATGCCTCATATCTGAATGGGTGTGCTAGGGATTAATCTAATAAAATCCGATTAAACCCTAACATCAACGCTGCAGCACCAATTTCAAATACAGAGCAAAAGATATGGACAAGGAAGCGTTGCCCTACGGCACGGACGCGTAATGCTATTCTGCCCACACCATGGCCGTGGCCTGCAGGGCCGCAAAGACCAACCGTGGCAGCGCCGTCTCATAGACGTTCTCCCACTGGTGGTTGCCAAGGACGGGGCCAGAGGTGGTGGTGTAATGTGGACTTTTTTTTTCTAAAATATGTGAAGTATTTTGGCTTATTTTTCATAGTGGGTAGTTTTTAATCTATGTTAAGGGTATTTTAGACTATTTGTTATAATGGCAGTGGTGGGTAATTTGTTTTTTCTTATTTTCTCCTATTAGGCCCCCTTTGGAACGCAGGATTTTCATAGGAATTGTACAGGAATTTCACAGGAATCAGTTGACTGTTCACAGGAAAAACGCAGGAACGGGAAAAAATCCCGCGTTCCAAAGGCCCCCTTAATGTGGGAATTTCTAGGCCTTAAGAGCGAACATGGTGGCTTCTTTTCATGGTCAATTATATATATAATAGATAGGAACCAAAATAGAAAACAGAGACTATGCCTTTTGATATGTATAGTCAGTTCCATCTGGCAAATAAGGTCAGCATATTGTATCTAGAGTCTAGGCATAGGGTAAGATATGGTGTGGAGTTACAACAAGACAAGCAACACAAGGATGTTATATTACTAGACAAGCGGGCTACATAATTCTTGCGTCATCACGAACATTTGAGAAGATTTGCCACCTTACTTTTACATGGATATTATGTATTACAAATTTACCACACAAATCCTTTCCCCCTCTTCAAAATCTGTATATAGAACATCATGAACATACAACATATAGCAAACATGAGCGCTTTCTGTTATAACTAATTAACTACCACTATGTGACTTGATTTCTCATGTATCATGTTTCTCTTCTCAAGAAATGTTTAGAATTTTCTTTTATTATGCGATAGGACAATCTGGTGGAAAAGCATGCTGTCAAAGTGTCAAGTACAGAAAACGCTATAGTGAGCAGGAGGTTTCGCTAGAGCTATATTGAGCCAGAACCCAGTTTCCCTAGAGAGCTATTGTGAGCCAGAACTTTATTTCCTTCTAAATATATTGATTTGCATCAATGGCATGTTTAATATTGTGTTCTTATGACTTCTAATAACCAAAATCTACATGAAGACCACCGCATCATCAGCCACTTTTTCCGCTATGCCTCCACAAAAACATTTGGTCAACCAATATTAGTACGCACCGAAAGTTTATGTTCTTGAGTCTGGGACTTAGGACGGGTTTGTTCATCGACAGATTTGTTAGTTCAATGAGCAGCCAGGCAGTGACCGCTCTACTTTCCTTCACATGATCATGTGGCCTCATGGCAGTGAATATACGAGGCGTGATATGTAGTCTGAAGAAAGTAAATGCACATATATGTCTCTAGCTATATATAGTGTCTTGCTCTAACAGTCCAAAGCCCAAGGATCCTACCTATAGCATTCGGAGGTATGAGTGAATGACTAGAAAGTTACGAAGATGTGTTGCAACAGCTGATAGGCATGGGAGGCAGGAAGGAAGACGCCACTAGCTTGATCACTAAATCCGGCCCATGTGTCTTCGTAGCGCCAGCCGACCCCATGATAGTACCGTCCAGTAGGTTGGAATGTACAGCGCTGGCTGCTGCTGGACTTGTAGATACGTGGCACCGTAGAGAGGCATGGGGCCTAGAAGCACGAGGGAGAGTACAAGACCGAAGTTCCTGGGAGAGATGCTGCACCGGACATGGGTCTGCCAAGATGGATACTCATGAGGGCATGACAATAACAATTTAGCAATCGAGAGGGGTGCGAGGGGCGAGGACCAGCAAGTAGATCCGACGAGAGAAGGCAAGCGGCTACCCTGGAGCGGGACAGTGTGCAAGGGCCACCCTCTGACATTGGACCAACAGGAATTCAGGGTCAAAGAAAAGAAGTGACTAGACATATCCGGTCACCATTGTTTCTAGTTTATATTTGAGAAATAGAGGCCTTTGAAAGAATATAATTGCATTACAGAGCTTCATTAACCTGAAAAGCGAGATGATCCAAAAAGGGATGACGCCTCATTCCGATATGGACATGAACAAACAACACATGACATAGGCTTGTAGGCTCGTCCCAACTGCTTGATCAACTCTTTTTCTACTACCATATATACGTTTACGAAGTGGATAAGATCTGTGAGAGCACCAACATTGGAAAGTAAAGGGATCGGAATAAATGCATACACTTGTAAAAAGCAGCGGCCAAAATTCCAATTTGATGGTGTTTGTGTGGCCATCTATGTAATGCTTGTTTTTCGCCGTTGCATCTACAAAGCACAAAGAAAACAAATGTACTAGCAAGGAGCAGAGGAAATGATGGTTAGTGATAAGTGACGTGACCCAAAGGGAATAAAATGAAGTCCTCTAGGCATGCAACAATATATGAAGGGAAAAATATTCCAAATTACAACATTTTTTTTTAAATGTGCGGGGCACGTATTTCATTAAGAAGAAGAAGAGGTTGAGCCCGACGTGGCCAGAACTAAACCCCCTAAGGGGCTTAGCCAAAACCCGACCACGAAGAAGCAAGTTACATTACAGGAAGGTGCACCTTCCTGGAGATACAAAAGAAAACAAGAGCAACAAGCTCTGCGAAACCGAAAAGAGAAAAGAAAAAAGAGAGACTGGAAGATCTAAGCTCTCCTAGGCGCCAGCAACTTCCTAAGCTTGACGAATCCCGCTGCGGCCCAAAGGTAGGCTTCATCGATTATCTCCTGCGACAAGGCCACCGGTTGAAGTGCTCGGTACTCGAAAACCCTATTGTTGCGTTCTTTCCAAATCCTCCATGCGACCAGAACTAGAAGTGTGTCATAACCAGGGCGTTGTAGTTTGGACACTCCTTTTCTCGACCTAATCCACCAATCCACGATCGGTAAATCGCCGCTTGGCGGGGTTATTTGTTGCATTCCCACTCGCCTTAAGACCCGATGCCAGGTTTCGCGACTGTATACACAGTGAAGGAGCAAGTGATCTATGGTTTCCGGCTCTTGCGCACATAGCGCACAGGTATCGTCGTCTCTCATCCCATGACGAAGCATTCTGTTAGAAGTCCAGTTGCGACCAAGAAGCACTAACCAGAAGAAGAAGCGACATTTGTTTGGAGCTCCTACCTTCCACAGCTGGCGTGCTCCTAAAACTTCTGATTGGCCAATGAAAAAGGCATTATATGCACTAGCTGAAGTGAATTGGCCCTCTGAAGTCCATTTCCACTTGAAATGGTCCGATTCCTCTGACAGTTCCACTCCTGCGACCATTCTCATTACTTTGAACAGCTCTAGGATGACTTGGACAGTTGTTGGTCCCTGATAGTCCTTGATCCATCTCCTATTAGTGAGTGCTTCCAAAACCAGTCGAGTGTTTAAAATTTTGGATGAGATTCCCGCGACCAAATTTGGTGCGAGGGTTTGCAAAGATTCCCCCTGGCACCAGTTATCCTTCCAGAAAAGGGTTGATTTACCATCACCTACGGAGATAGACATTGAGGCGTCAAATAATGCTTGCGCCATCGGGCTTGTTGCGACCGGCAGACCTGCCCAGGCCTTCTCTGGATCGACCCTTGCTAGCCAATTCCACCTCATTCTGAGTGCTTCCCCACTCAGTCTGAGGTTTCTGATGCCAAGGCCCCCTGTTGCTAGGGATCTACATACCTTCAGCCAAGCGACTGCACATTTACCTGCGGATACCGTATCCGTACCCGTCCATAAAAAGGCCTTCATAATCTTTTCAATTGCGTCAATCGCCCAGCTGGATAAGCACACTGCTATGGAGAGGTATACCAGAATGGCTGATAGAGTATCCTTGATCAGCGCAAGACGACCAGCTCTATTTAGAAGGCGGCCTTTCCAAGTGGGTAGTCTATCAGTTACCTTGTCTACCAGAGGTTGTAGATCAGCTTTAGACAGCTTCCAAATGGAAAGCGGTACTCCCAGATACTTGCAGGGGAACGACCCTTCTTGACACGGTAGGTGTGCAAGAACTAATGCGACCTGCTGTTCTGTGCAGCGAATAGGGTAGAACTGGCTTTTGGCAAAGTTTGTGGCTAAACCCGAAGCTTCATGGAAGATACGTAGTATCTCGGGCATTGTCTTGAGATCGCTGACGACCGGTGAGATGAAGAAGATCACATCATCGGCATACAGTGAAGCTCGGTATTTGACTCTAGGAATGCCCAGTGGGGTAAAAAGCGACCTCGAATCAGCAAGGGCGACCAGTGCATTTAAGGCCTCCATCACTAGGAGGAAAAGCATGGGAGAGAGGGGATCGCCTTGTCTGAGCCCTCTTGCATGACAGATTCGACGACCAGGGTTACCATTGAGCAGGATCTTAGTGCTCGCTGTAGACAGGAGGAGGGATACCCAATCTCTCCATTGAGCTGGGAACCCCATGTGCTCCAAGACTTCTAGTAAGAATGGCCACGAGACTGAGTCAAAAGCTTTCGCTATGTCGACCTTGAGAAGAATTTTAGATGATCGCTTCCTGTGTAAAGCCTTAGCTAGACCTTGTACATATCTGAAGTTATCATGTATGTAGCGACCCTTGATGAAAGCACTCTGGTTGAGTTGAACCAGCTGTGATAATTTCGGTGCCAACCTATTTGCCATGCCTTTGGAGAACAGCTTTCCAAAGCTATGGATTAGGCTGATTGGTCTATAATCCGAGACCAACGAGGGTGCGACCTTTTTGGGCAGTAGAATGAGCAATGCATCATTTAGATGATGGAAGCTCCTGCCATCCATATTGGATAGGGCGTTAAAACCCTTGATGATATCATCCTTTATTATCGACCAAGCGGACTGATAGAAGCGACCTGTGAAACCGTCAGATCCAGGCGCTTTGTCTGGGGGGAGTTCTCTTATTATTTTCCAAATCTCTTCCTCCGTGAAAGGCGCCACTAACTCGTCTAGTGGGAGGGATGGGATCCCCAAGGCAGCCAAGTTAAGCCGCAGCGACCTTTCTGCGGTGCTACCTAGAATACCATCAAAAAACTCAAAAGCTGCCTGCGCTTTTCCCTCTTCTGTAACGACCTGGTTCCCTTCCACAGTGAATGAACTGATGAAGCTCCGGCGTCTTCTAAAAGAGGCGTGTAGATGGAAGAATTTGGTACTTGCATCACCCTCCGAGAGCCAACTCAGGGACGTACGTTGCCTCGCAATAGTACGTTGCAACGAGGTGAGCCCTAGATATTTGAGTTTGGTCTTTCGTCGCAAACTCAGTTCGGCTGGTGATAGCGACCTTTTTTCCTGTGCTATGTCCAATCTGAGTGTGATTTCTTTCGCGACCTCGACCTTTGTTCGTATACTTCCAACCATCCGAGCACTCCAGCTCTGCAGGGAGCGGCTAGTAGCTCTCAACTTCTGATCAATAGTGCGTAGTGGATCCTCTGTTGGACAATTGATGGACCACCCCTTTCGCACCGCTTCTAGGTAACCATCAAATTTCGGCCAAATGGCCTCAAACCGAAAGCGACGCTTGTGTTGCCATATGGAATCAAACTGCAACAACAAAGGCGCGTGATCGGAGCATCTAGACGACAATGCATGCAACATAGAATTGGGGTAAATATCTTCCCAATCCACTGTTACGAAAACGCGATCGATGCGTTCTAGGGTTGCATGTTGTCGCTCATTACTCCAAGTAAAAAGGCGACCATGTAAGAAAATCTCTTTTAGCTCCAGGGTGTTCAGGACCTGGCGAAAGCGACCCATCATTCGTCGATTCAAGTTGGTGTTGCTCTTATCCTCTGCCTTATAAATCAAGTTGAAGTCACCACAGATCATCCATGAGCCTGCAGCCTGAGTTCCTAGATCCTTTATTTCCTGAAGAAAAGCGACCTTATCTGCGACCGATTGGGGACCATAAACATTGGTGAGACGCCAACTAGGAAGGTTAGGGTCGCCAACTTGGCGTATACGAACTGAAAGGGAGAAACTGCCCCGGCTTGGGTTTGAGACAACCCAATCCCCCTTTCTCCAAGCGATAATAATGCCACCACAAGTCCCATTAGCAGGCAAGTCATAATAACCAAAATCAGGACCTAACATTTCCAGCATTAAAGAAGGTGATACACCATCGAGCTTAGTCTCCTGAAGACATAGCAGGGAGACTTGCTCGGACACGACCAACTCACGCACAGCGGTACGCCGCGATCTATTATTAAGACCACGGACGTTCCATACAGACATACTAAGGGAAGCCATAAACACAAACTTAAAGAAACGACCTAAGGACCTGGACCTAGTCGTCCGGCTCCTCGACCAAGTAGTCCACGCTGAAGTTGTTGTTGAGTAACACGTCCAGCGCCAAACACTCCTCGTCGGACAGCCCGCGCTCAAATAACTTCATGTACTCAATGAAAGAAACCGAATCTGGTGGTTCCTCTCTTGAGATGATGTTAAGGGACTTCATCATCTTGTTTTGTGCCACCATCCTTGCCGTCGATCCCCGCACATTGCTGCGAGATGCAATCCTTTCACTTCTACGCGGGAGAATGGGGGGTGGTTGAGCCTTCCTCAGCCTCGGCGGGTCTCTAACAACTGGTTGCACCAGTGGAATAGCGACCAAAGCGACAAACTCCTGTAGCTTATCCGGGACACGAGCAGGAATGGGGTCTTCTCCTTGTGCCGGAGAAGCGGAAGGAGGATTGATTGGGGTCCTCAGCCGATCGCGAGCCTCAGCGCCGATCTCCATTACCGAGCCCAGGGCCGCCCTGATCGTACCGAAGACGACAGAGATGGGGATGGCCATCGGAGCGCCCCCCCCCCCCCCCCCCCCTATCCGTCCTATCTTTCTGTGTGTGCCCACCCCACACCCCTGGTGAAGAGAAGCCTGGGGGTGGAGAATCTTCAGAAGGCGTAGAATCGTTGCCAACCAGGGTGGGGATAGGCGGGAGGCTAGCCTTCTTGAAACTCCTTTGTTCAAATCCGGGAGGGTGGTCTTCTGTGCCCAGATCGCGACCAACATCGTGGAACAGCTGCGACGCCGACTCATCCAAGGCAGTGCGAGCCATGTTTGGTACTTCTTTTATTGAACACGTCCCAACTACAGCCGACCCCACACATACTTGATAGTCAACGACCTCTTCCTGGGACACAAGTGTTAATTCAAATGTAGGAGCCTTCTGCTTCTTTACTACACTTGAAGCGGCGACCAGTGGCCTTGTAGGAGGATCTGATTCATGTGGCGAGCATAGCAAGAAAGAGACAACTCCTGCGCCTTTACCTTTCTTTTGTCCTTTGTAAAACACTGGTTTCCCTCCTACTGGTTTCTTGTGCATCGTATAGCTTCCGGGGTGGAATGGTTTGGCATAAGGAGACAACATTGACGATGACTGTATTGTCGGCTCCATTGCGTCTCCCATTTTGTTGCTTATATTGTTTCGTTCATGGAGCACCGCTGGCGAGTGTATACCCTGCAAGCTCCACGTCGGGTAGGACGGTGGTCGCGGCCGTTGGTCAACTTTACCCCAAGCTAACTCACTGAAGCCTGGCAGTTCACCCCCATTTGCGCACACCAAGGCCACATCTGAGCTGTCTCCATTGCGACCAACAGCCAAGGAGAACCCCGCACAACCATTTCCTACAGTTTCACTGTGATTGCCATCAACAGATGAGAAGATAATCTGGGCATCCGTTTCCACGATCTGTACTCCCAGCGACCTGCTGTCTTCCTTCTTGTATTTTTTTCCGTTGTTATAGCGACCAGGATGGGCGCCAAAATCCTCCATGACCTGCGACCTTCCTCCATTCATCGAGTAAGGTGCGTAATTGCTTCTTCCTGGATGGCCAGAGGAGGCATAGCGCCTCTGTCCCTGAGACTTACCACCAGGCCTACTACCATTGTACCGACCATGCGACCTATGATCACCATCTCGACGGCCTTGAGCCCTGCCACCACGACCATCGTCACGTCGACCATGTGTATTACTGCCACCATGATTACCACCACGGCCATTACCGCGCTGCCCGTGATTGTTATCACCCCCATCTCTGTGACCATCTCGATCGTCCCTTTCGTTGTTGTCTCCCGGTGGGGGTTGCTGTTCGTCATCTTCATCCGGAGGTGTGGGGGAGGGGAGGACCTCGACCTGTAAGATCTTGATAGCGACCGGGTAGTACAGTGATAGATGGGGTGCGCCAGGTTCAGGTAACAAGGCGAGCTTCTCTTCCGGGATCATGTTCGGGTGCAGGCACGCTGCCACCAGCTTGAACTCTCCTACATTGGCTTTGGTTTCCGTTTCTTGGGCCAGCGCAAGAATGTTACAGGACGACCCGAGTACATGGCATGCCGTGGAATGCAGCCAAAGATGAGCAGGGATACCAGTCATGGCGATGTGCACTTTGTATCGCATAGGAAGTGACTCAGCTCGCTGTAAACGACTCCATCGCTTGACCGAGAGATAAAACCTGGCAACTGGAGGGCATGATGTACGTAGAACCTTTAGCAAATCCGCCGGCTCCTGGAACATGAGCACCCAATCTTCCGGCTGGTATGCATGGACCGTCACTGACTTCGGTGAGACTCTGAAAAATTTCCACAGGTGGTCTTTGATCTGATTGACAGAGACATCATGACGATCACCCCCGACGACCGCGAGCAGCGCTCTTGATAGAGCAAGTTCATTAGCATCTACCTCCGGAGTGCGTGGCAAGACACACAATTCTCTCTTGATGCGACCATTGATCGGGCCGATGCCATCCACCTTCCGATTGCGACAAGGGGGCGGAGGCGGTGGTGAAGGAAATGGCTGCCTCGGCGGTGGGTTTGGAGGCGGTGAGGGAAGCCACAACTCCTGTGCTTGGCGACTCAGATTGTGCGACATGTGGTGTTGTGGCGGCGAGCGAGGTGCTTCATTTATTCTCGTGGCACCCATCCTCCGTTCACGCGACGGGGAGTATCGGCCACCACCACGAGGCGGGCTCGGCGCACCATTGCGAGCCCGGGCTTCGTGCGACGAGGCAGGTGCGACCTGCCCTCGCGCGACGGGCCTTCTGGCCAGCCCCCCCCTCCCCCCCCCCCCTCGCGGCGATGAATCAGCGTCCATGCGACAGTGCTGCGACGATGACCCCGCCTCCTTGCGGCGGCGCTGGGTGAGGATGATGCGAGCATCCAGCGGCGGCCACGCAGAGTGATCCGCAACTGGAGGCTCCGGAGCGACCTGCGACCTGTGCTGCGGACGGCGCCAGCCCGCATGCGCCGGCTCGCCGTGTGACCTTTGGGGAGCCCCCTCGCCACGCATCCCATGGCGTGCATCTGCCGGGCGGGCACGGGTGGCCCGGCCAAGCTGCTGCTGCTCTGCTCGTGGGGAGCGGGGACGCTTGCAGCCAGCCGCGAGATGCCCGACCTCCTTACAGGTGAAGCAACGAGGACGCGACTGGCAATCGGCCTTCACATGATCGCCGGCTAGGCAATTGAAGCATTTGCCCACCAAATCGGCAGGAACTGGTCAGCTTTGCCCCTGTGGTGAGTGCGGAGGTGAGAAAGCTTTGTGCTTGGGACTCTTCTTGCGCTGGACGAGCTGCCAGCCACCATCATCCACCTCCTCGACTCCGGAAGGGGGACCAATGGCCGGATCTCCAGGAGCCCTCCACGGCCTGTTGCGAGCCGGGCGTGGGGGAGAGCGGCGGGCGTCCGCCATGAAGCCGTGCGACCTGTCGGCGAGCGGAGAAGGCGACCGAGAGCGGGGCGACCGAGGGGAAGGCAAAGGTGCCGCCTTGGCTTTGCCTTTTCCTTTGACATCGAGGACGCCGAGCGACCTCAATCTCCGGGCGAAGCTCCCCTCCGTCGAATCGGACTTCTCCGAGTCAGATCCAGCCGAGGAGGAAGCTTCCCAGAGGCCATCGATGGATGGTCCCCGGTCCTCCGTGTTCGGCGCGGCGACAGAGGCCCAGGTCGGGGCGCTCGTGCCCGCGGAGGAGGAGGCGACCTGAGCGCCAAAGGAGGGGGGAGGAGGTCGGGCGGCGCGCGAGCGGGAGGGTGAGTCTGGGGCCATGGCTTAGGCCGACGCCGACGGCAGGATTGGGGAACGGCGGCGGCGGAGCGAGAGGGAGAGGGAGCGAGAGCCTCCAAATTACAACATATCAAAATATATTGTCTTGGTGTTTGCTCATAATCACTACGGGAAACCCAACGTTTGCCGAGTGTCGCACTCTTTACCGAGAGTTTTTTCTCGGGCACTCGGCAAACAAGGTATTTGCCGAGTGTTTAAAAAAACACACGGCAAAGATTTCTTTGCCGAATGCAAAAAAAAAAACACTCGGCAAAGAGGTGTTTGCCGAGTGTTTTCTAGGCACTCGGCAAAGATTAAAAACTTTGCTGAGTGTTTTCTAGGCACTCGGCAAAGATTAAAAACTTTGCCGAGTGTCTCACCATGACACTCGGCAAAGATGCCTCTTTACACTCGGCAAAGATGCTCCTTTGCCGAGTGTTTTTTCTATTACACTCGGCAAATAAATTTTCAATTAATTTTTTGATGCATTAAATTAATTCAAATTAAAAAGTTTTGAACTACAAAGTTGTATGATTTTTCAATATCTACACTTTTTATTTTGGTCATTTTTCATTCGACAAAGCGTTAATAAATTTGTTCACAACATCAACATCTCCTGTATAGTTTCATAAAACTAGAAGAGAGATATAAATTTGTGAACAATGTTACTATGACTATGTTGAATGAATAAATGACAAAAATAAAAGTTGTAGATCCTCTGAAGTTATGAAACTTTGTAGTTCAACACTTTTTAATTTGACTCAATTTTGCTAAAGAAATATAGATTTGAATTTTCTTAAGTTTGAATTTTGAATTTTTTGAACAACTATAGATGGAGGAACGACCAAAATGAAAGTTGTAGAACTCTAAAAGTTATGGAATTTTGTAGTTGACAACTTTGTTATTTGAAATTATCTTGTCAACGGAAACTTAGTTTAAAAGAGTTCAAATTTGAAATTAGAATTTTGTAAACGACCTCAGTTGACGAAATGACCAACATGAAAGATGTAGATCTCGAAAAGTTAAGAAAGTTTGTAGTTGATAACTTTTTCATTTGAATTCGTTTAGGTCTTCAAATAATCACTTGATGCTCGGTTTAGTATAATATGTGTAGAATCAAAATGGAACCTGAACACATGTGATGCTTTGGTGTAGTGGTAAGGAGGGTCTTGCGCGAAGGGGAGGTCATGGGTTCGAATCCTGCCGGATGCATAGAGTGCAAAAAATGCTGCGACTTGCAAACTTGATGCCTTTGTGACTTGGGCTAGCCGGTGGAGGCCTCACTTCATTAAAAAAAATATTTTTGCTATTTTCTTCAGATATTTTTTTGATTCACATTTTGCCGAGTGTTTCTCTTTGCCGAGTGTAAAATGGCACTCGGCAAAGGCTTTGCCGAGTGCCCGACAAAAAGCACTCGACAAAGAGCTCTTTGCCGACCAGAATTTGTCGAGTGCTATTTGCCGAGTGTAAAACACTCGGCAAACCTTTGCCGAGTGCTATAGTGGCTTTGCCGAGTGCATCTACTGCAGATTTTCCGTAGTGAATGAATGACAAAGGTGGAAAGTCAAATGGGAAGTGGCCTTTAGAGTATATATGTGCAATTTCCCTAGCTAGAACTAACAACTATCCATTTTAAATTTACTTTGTGATGTCAAGAGAACATCTCAATTTACTTTTACAAAAAATTGCAAAGTCCTATATGCATGTGAAGAGGGGTTTCACTTACCCACTTAGAAAAACTCTTAGCTCAGTCTACCACTTAAAGTTTTTCCAGATTTCCACTCTTGTTTCTATGACACGTAGGTGTCGTACGTCATGGTCAACTGAACAAGTGAATATGGGTGAGAATCTGAAAAATCTTATGTTGACTGAACTAAAAAAGTTTATGCCAATTTCTTTTCTAAGTTCCCTTCATTTTTAATTAAAATTAACCTTTATTATCACCTAATAATAAAGCTAAAGGAACTCAGATCAGTGTACTGTTCGCTGAGGGCCGTATGATGGTGATAAAGAACGGTCACATGACTAGAACACACTCGTTCTCTTTATATATACGCAATCATATTTTAGTATTTATATAAAGGGGTTTTTTTCGGTTTGTGTGTGTTGGGGGTGGGGGGCACAACTTTTAGTTTCACTCTGCTAGGCCACCAAAATCTCATGGGCCTGCAAACTAATTAAGCTTACCTCCTAACATGATTTCACCTCAACTTTGGTTTGCAGGTCCTTTCTCATCTGCTCGGCCAATCTTGTGATTAAATCCTATGGGCATGGAGAGGCTTATGGGTGCTATGCTCTATGCCCAACAATGCAAAATCATGCTCGCCACCTGTTTCAATCTGATTGGGTTTCAACATATCTAATTGTCGGAGAGATTGTCACGCCCATGCTTAAATTAAGGGGCTGTCTAGGTGACACCCGGGTATATCATGAGAACCCAGCACCCGGGCAAAATGCAAACCACAAATACCCAGAAACAATACAAAACCAAATTCGGGTATTTCTCCAAAGCTCAGCACCCGATTTTCAAATCCAAGCAGACTAAGCAAATTTGACCTAAAACAGAATTCAGGTATTTCAACAAAGATCAGCACCCGAATTTCAATTTCTATCTGACAAACCTGAAATGAACTAAATCAAATTTCGGGTATTCCAGAAGTTCTGATCACCCGAATTTTTGTATGCAGAAATTCGAAAAAAAAAACTATTAACGGAAACAGTTTTGAACACATTGGGCCAAAAAACAAAAATTATGCATGCCAGAATTCGAGTGTTTCAAGGCTATGACCACTCAAATATTACATATTCAGTGACAAATCTAACAGGTAAGATAAAAATAACACTCAGCATATATTTCTATGCTTCCATTTGTTAGATTTGAACATGTGGAATATGAAATAGAATACACTCTTGGACAATAAGAAAACTATATGCCTAATTAAGTCATGTGATAAAGTTGCAGTCCAACGGAGCAAAAATTACAGTTAATGACAACAGAACTTTAGTATCCAATAGGAGTAACATGGTAGAGAATAATAGAAACATTAATGTTCTGGAACAGCAGCTCACAACAACATACAAGTGTGCATTGACCAGCACCCGATACAACGCCCCATCATGAACACCCTCAGATTAATTAGAAAATAGAAACGTTGGTAAAAAATGAAAGAATTTAGTTGGCCACTGGCCAGTAGGTGATTCACTAATTCAGATGAGAACTAGAACAAGGAACTAGCACAATGATTATTAACGAGTTTTTGCTAACCGAAATAAACAATCATTATGAAAATTAGCTATATGTGCTAAACAAAATACACAAACCAACTACTACAGGAGAGAACAAATTATTAAGGGACAATTATGTTTTTATCCTCACTCTGAACTCTAATTATGATTTTACCCTCACTTTTTTTACTTTGTGATTTTACCCCTGTTTTTTCAACCTGAAGCCAGAGTTGACCCCTACTGGGGGTAAAATCGCAATAGAATTATTCTGATTTTACCCCTACTGAGGGTAAGATCTGGCTTCATGTTGAAAAACCAGGGGTAAAATCACAAAGTAAAAAAAGTGAGGGTAAAATCAGAATTAGAGTTCAAAGTGAGGGTAAAAACACAAATGCCCCAATTATTAAACGAGGAAAAAATGTTCATTAAACACTACAATACTACATCACTGTAGCATTCAAGCTGCTCAGAGTTGGGCATCGATCTACAAGAGCATTTCAGCCAAAAGGAAATAATATTTCTCTTACCGTGCGAGGAACTAATAAGGAAAAAAGGCACGAATTCCTAAGCAGGAATGGGAAATAGGCAAAGTTCTTACTACGGTAGGCTCACCCAATCAACAAGCCTGGTCCTTGTTGCATTGCAAAACCTGGCCTGTTCTGCAGCTTAAACCGAAAGCAACCAAAGGAGCACAAGTCAATTAAATTTAGCAAGCACTGACCAAGACAAAGTACAATTTTTGTATGTCTATAGAAATTTATAAGACCAAGTACAATTGAATCTTCAAACCTCAGATCAAAATATAATGGCTTAGACTGAAACAAGTATCAAAGCACATATTCTGCAAACTCAAACAAAAAATAAATAAACAAGCAAATTTCTGTGGATTGAGAAATAAACAGGCAAACAATCTGCCCAGAATATTCACATCACTCTCAAATTTAGGGCATCAGAAATTTCTGTGGATTAAGAAATTTCGTCTAGAAATAAATTCTTATAGCCAACTTTTGTGAATAAATTCAGGACATCAGAACCCATTCCAACAAGGCTACCAGCAATCAGAAATGCCTATAGTGACCAATCATTCAGTCAAGCACACCAAAGTTTAAATTCAAATGAGGTAATTCAAACTATAATTACACCACAATGACACTTCACTAATATGGAAGTTACATATACTAGTATACTGTAACAAAGGTAATGTTTCCATGTAACTGAGTATTTGGTGCATGATTTTGAGGACTTAATTCACACAACTACAATTTGGGAATAGTAGTGCAGATATATGACAAAGGACAAAACAAAATTTACAAAACAAAACTATTACAGAGCAAAGCAGCAGCAAGTGAAACAATGATTAAGAGCTTGATCCTAGAACAATGATTAGTCAAGTAAGAGAACAAGAGTAACAAAAAAAAATCACACATTTCAGATCAAAGTATGGTTTCAACAGCATTTTAGGCTCTCAGATTGTCTGCTAGCCACTACGCTTCATTGACATCAAGCTTGAAGAAAAAAACCACAGCTATTATAAATTCGTAACAGGCCTAGTAGAGTAGTGCCAGTAGCCCAAGTAGAGACCAGAAGGGTAAAAAGGAAAGAGAAATGAACAGTCATAATTCTTTTGAATCAGCATATGGAGTTGGAGTTAGATACTGAAATCCCAAAATCAGAGTGAAATAGTTTCAGATTGAGAGAAAACTACTCTATTCACTATTCAGTGAAATAAAGGAAAGACACAATGGGAGGTTTTCAAAACATACCTCAGTTTAGTGGCAATGGATTAGTGGGACCAATATAAATCAGCAAATGGTAGAAAACAGATTTCTAAATATTCGCTATCACTTCAGATTCCTTGGACCTGAACCAATCAAACAAACACAGATTATAAAAGTTTCAGATAATTATTATGGAAAACAAATTTACAAATGTATTTGCCGAACCTGGCCCAATACCAGAATAACAATGGCAGACCAAAAATATTACAAAAAATTTAGGAATACAGGTTTCCTGCAATATCATAAATGGACATGAACTATTAATAGTGACATCTTTAGGACACTAATATTACACCTAAACTAAAACTGTATGTTTAGGTCTGAAGTACTGTCAACTTAATGTACCAAATTATGAAAAATTTCTATCGAAACAAATGAGAACTATAAACAACAATTTTATGGATAACAAAAGTTGTACTGTTCAAAAGACACAGAAGCGAATGTTCATAGACGCAGATATTTTTTATGGATAACAAAGTTAAAAAGGGGTTCTTGTGACCTGATGCAAACCAAAATAACCAGAAATTCAAAGCTTCAAAAATTTCTTATGGTCTACAAAATTACAAAAGGATTAGTGGGCTTGATGCTATATCAAAAAACAAGTTATTCAAAGTTTCAAAATTTTATTATGGAATATAGAACTACAAACAAGTTTTAGGGCTGGTTCCAATCCAACAAACCCAAGAAATCAAATTTTCAAATATTTTTTATGGTCTACATAATGACAAAGGAGAATTAGGATCTCATCCAATCAAAAAATTCAAGGAAAGCATAGACTCAGATATTTATTATGGAATACAGATTTACATAGGGACCTAGGGGCTTCTCAGGCAAGCCCACTAACAAAGAAAAACAAATTTTCAAAATTTATTATGGTCTGCAGATTTACAAAGGAAATTTGGGGCTTGAACCAATAACAAAAGTCTAGAAAAACAAAATTTCAAAAGTTATTATGGAATACAGATTTACAAAGGAATTAGGGGGGCATCATCCAATCCCAAAAAGGTAAATTTCAAACAAATATCCTCACATACAGTTAAAATGCACAGTATATACATATAAGCTATAGGTGTAAATTGAGACTGTGAGAACTGTACATTGAACATGAAACTACCTCATGCAAAGAGTACATTATATGGAAGCTAATTAGATCGAATAAAATAATGCGACAAATTCAATGCACACAAATTATTAATATATTAATAAAATTATGACAGGTTTGGGGGGCCAATGCAATCCCATAACGACAAAGATACAAAATGCAGGGCATCTAACACCTAGAGCAGAAACTAAGATAACAAGACAAGAGAATGTTCTCTAATGACATCTCAAGTGATGCTAAACCCCACTTAAACAAGATATTATAAGATATTTCAGAAATCGACACAATGAACATTTGATTCTTCAGACAAAATGTACTAAATTTAATTAATATGGTCCTTTATCTCAATCCCATAGGGGCAAAAGTTCAAAATTTTCATAGTTCTATAATTGATATCAGATTAACAAATGAAGGTACAAAGTCAAATTTAAATATTAATACCAAGTACAGTTTTATATCACGGAATTTACATCTTCATTTTTCATGTAATAATATGGTAGATGAACTGAATTTTACATCTTAACTTGACACTAAAAGGCCACTAAACCAATTCAGTATTATTAATAGGTCACTAATCCACATCAATCACATTAACGGACTTCAGATCCAGACACTACAAAAGAAAAATGAGCACTAACCTCGCAAGCAAAATGGGCACTCTCTCACCTCGCAAGTATCCAAAGCGATGATAAAGAAATGGTTATGCGAGGTGGTAGGAAGCTAACACCGAGCTCGTCGCAACCATTATCGACACTTTACACAGTAGTGTCTATGAACTTTAAACAAACATACAAAAAAGAAAATATTACTGAATGGAGGGATAACGATTTAATCAACATTGAACACACAAAAAAGAACTAAACGTAAGTAGCAAAGCCATGGTGAACTGCTTAAACTTAATGATGCATGTACCGTAGAGGCACAACAAATTGTAAAGCAACAATATGGGGAAAAAAACATTACCCTGCTATGCACAACAACATAGGTATGTGATCAAATTGTAAATGATAGGAATCGGCAATAGAAAAGTCAGAAAGAGCCTAACCATAGCATAATAACTTTCATCTTTCCAAACTTGAAATTCGATCACAAGAAATACTACATAAGTATTTGTAACAAATGTTGCATCTGTGATTGGAGTTCACAGGAGAAACAAAAATGCTATCACAGTAGAATCACACTAAAATTTATGTTCAGTTTTATCAAAGTTATAGACTTACAGGGCGCAAGATGACATAATTTCAGTACTAATATGCAAATGAACTCATCCAGGGCTCTAGCCTTGAATCTCAAAGCTTCCTCGTCAAGCATATACATGTGGATAGAAAAAACAAATAGAGAACAATCAAGACCCAATCCAGTTCTATCGATCATTGATTAGAAAATATTTAGCTCAAAGTTCGATGCAGGCCCTCAGCCTATTGAGCTCATTTCGCAGGAGAAAATGCTTCAGTCCCTAAAGTTCTCCCCTGGCTCCAGTTCAACATCTAGGGCATAATGATTTGGGAATGCTTCAGTTCACCAAATACCCTCCATATAAATAACTTAAGTCTGGTGTGACGACTAGGCACAAATAAAACAAAATCATAGGTATCACAATATTTCAACCTAAAGTTATTCAAATCATAGATGTCGGCACTCATCAACTCACTGTTGTGACTCGAGATAACTGATGGAACAGGGAATTGTGCATACCAAAACTTCGAACTCTCCAATACACCTAAAATGATTGACTCGTATTATGTTCAGAAATAAAAAATCAAAAGCTCAGATCAAAAGCTCTGACTCATCTCTGTCCAGAGATGCAGGAGTTCATACGTCCACAGATTCGGTATCCCATCGCCGCTAGTCACACACACATGTCCCATCATCGCCAAGCAAAATGGAGCAGAAAAAGCTCAAAATCACCGTTAGAAACTGAATGAGTGAATAAGAAATGCAGGGAAGAAATAGCTTCGATTCACCAAAAAAAAATGAAGTCACTTCCAACCAAATTAGCAGAGAAGGAACGGGCGAGCAGAACAATGAGAGAGAATCTGGAAACAACTTCTCATCTCTCTTCAATCCAAACAAAAACAAGGTGAATTCGCATGGATAGCCGGGATCCCTCCCTCGTTCTCTCTCTGGTCAAGCTGCTACCCCAAACTCTCGAATGAATGCCCTCATCGGCACAGGCGCACAACCAATCGCACTGCAAGGACTCGAAACACGGGGAAGACGAACTGGCGGACAAAAACTAACGGGGCAAAACAAATCGAACCCAATCAACAGATCATCGATTGCATAATGCGTGAAATTAATCGGACAAACCTTCAAATTGCAAGAGAAATCTTCAAAATGGAGGAAGAGCAGGAGCCCCAGCAAAGAGGAATCAGGAGCTCGAGAAATCGAGAGAAGATGAAACGTCTGGAAGCCAAGGAGCGACCCCCAACACAAAAGAAGCGAGCAAAAGATAGGCCCACATGTCATACAGAAGCGAGACAGAGCGAGTCAGATCGGATGGACAGAAATTCGGGTGACAAAGGAGATAGATATGCCCGGGTGGAATTTAGCAATCCCCTAAATTAACGCACATGTTAGTTTGAGCACAAAAACAAAGCCACGATTGTTAGACAAAGGAAGCTAATATCACTAAGTCAAAGGATTCGAGCCGATCACGAGTTGATGAGATTAGTTAGCTTGGGCGGAGCTGCCACACTAGAACCCGAAGCAACGTAACATGTTTCTATGACACGCAGGTGTCACATGTGATTCAATTTTGACAAGTAGATGTGGTTGGAAATCTGGAAGAACATAAAACTTGCAAGTCAACGTTAAAAGATTTTTAAGATTTTTTTTAAAGTTTTGTTACCTTTTAGTTAAAATATTTTTTAAGGTTTTTTTTTAAGTTCCGTTACCTTTTAGTTAAAATTTATCCATAGACCATAGTTATCACAAGGAAGTATGATGGTGATAAAGAACTGTCACGTGACAATCACACACTCGTTCTCTTTCAGCCACTGCCTTATCCCCTCCCGGCTCCCCACTCCTGCTACAGCGACAAACTTTCCTCTCGCTGTGCCGGCGCACGCCACCTGCTCGACGGAGTGCCCGACCGACGAGGAGGCGCGCCATCCATGGCGAGCGGAGCTGACCACATTAGCAACCTCCCGGAGGGTGTCCTCCACCACATCCTCGCCCTGCTCCCGGCGGAGGATGCGGTGCGCACGAGCGTGCTCGCCCATCGCTGGCGCGACCTCTGGCGATCCGCGCCCGCCGCCCGCATCGCCGGCTCCAAAGGCTGGGCCGGCGGCATCGACGCGTTCAGGGCCTTCGTCGACGGCCTACTGGACCACCGCCGCTGGGACGCGCCCCTGGATTCCTGCGACTTCGATCTCGAGGTCGACCCGGCCGATGTCCCCGCCATTGACCGGGACGGCAACATCTGGATTCGCCGCGCGCTGCGGCGCCATGTCCGGGAGCTCCGGTTCCGACTCGACACCACCAACCCCCGTCTTCCCTTCACGCTGTCAGATCAGCCGTTCTCCTCACAGCTCCTCGCAAGGTTGGAGCTTTTCGGTGTCGAGGGCAACGCCGGCGTTCTTGATTTCTCGAGGTGCCCGGCACTGGAGGAACTCAAGATGGAGGGGTGCTCTGTTGGCTCGCTGGATATGCGCTCCCCATCTTTGAAGCATCTGAGCATCAAGTACTGCATCTTCTATTCTAACTACCGCACTTGCTTGTCATTCCCAAGCCTCGTCTCGTTTAAGTTCATGACAAATGTTGGAAGAGCTCCTTTGCTTGAAAGCATGCCTTCGTTAGCAAGGGCGAAAGTCAGATTCGATCATTACTTTGATGATAAATGTAGAAATGGTCGTCTTGATGATGATTGTGGTGATGGCTGTAACGGTTGTCACTACTATTATGGGCCCGACGATTATGATTGTGTCTTTCTTGAAGGATTGACAGAAGCAAGTCACTTATATCTGTCAGCTGTTCCTGAGCTGATATGCTTCAGTAACCTTCCCCTGCCCTCCCATTATGACCAGTATTGGCTTCAGCTTTACCATTTCTTTTGCAGTATCCTTTTCCTTTACATGACAACAATTACAACTAAAATGTCATACAACCTCATGCATAGACTGTATTTCAATTGTTCCTTTCAAATCATCGTATTTTGATTAAACATCCCCTGTGTTTGTTCTAGACCTCCATGCTATATATCATCATTGAAAGTGCTTGTTTCTTCTGCAGTTCCTAATATTATGTGATAAAATGAATGGGATCACTGATAGTTGTTCTAGGATTCTAATTTTAGAACTGGATATTTAGTTTATCAAACATAAGAACTTTTTGTATGGATTAGATGGATTTCCACAGAAGATGTGACTTTTAAAACTTTTCATCAATGTATATACTGATCAGAATATGATTGTTTCTTGCATTTCACATTTTGCCTTGCATGTTAATTATTTGTTCTTGTTCCCTTGCATTTTTCCAGTATCTTTTCAACAGGGATTTAAAGTGGTGCCCTACATTTTCCAAGTTAAAGACTTTGGTGCTTCACAAATGGTTTGTGACTGCTGACTTCAGGGCGCTAACTTGGTTCCTACACAACACACCTCTTCTAGAGAATCTTATTCTTATACCTTCAAAGGTAGTACTGTTGTAGTGTTGTACATGTCCAGAATGTTATTCAGGTCTTATTTATTTATTTAGGAAGATATTTGTTGGCTTCAGGTACCCGACAATTTAATCAAAACAGAAGGAAGTTACAAGCCATCAGGGCAATCACTTGCATCCGGCCATCTTAAGCTTGTTACAGTAATATGTAAAGAAGTTGATCAGATAGTTCTCAATATCTTGAAGATCTTGAATGCCAATGGCATACACCTGGAGAAAATCAGCATTAAGTGTTCTGGCGGTGAGTTATCTATGAGCCCTCATAACTATATCTGCGCAGTTGCAAATATGTGTTATGGAACCTAGCATATATCCAATGATTCATAGTATAACTTCTGTCTTCTCTCACATTATGCATTGAGTATCTAAGTTTACATGTGGCTACATATTATTAGATTGGCATTATTTGTTGAAAATTTTGTTGATGTTCTCTCTCTGCTCATGAAAATCACCCATGTAGGAAATTATTGACCTCTATACAGGTCATTTTCACTGAATTTTCTTGCATCCAGATTCTGCACACACAAACAACTATTTGATTATTTGGTCAAGCTGTGTTTATGCTTGTTTGTCTGTATGGACTTTGGAATATACTTTTCTATTACACTGTTTAGCTGTGTTTACTTGCACTGATATTTATTCACTAAGACACATAAAACAAATAGTCAAAATATTTTACCCTTGGACTTTGTGATATTAAAGATAAATGTTTACCCTCAAAAAGAAAATATTAAAGACAGATTTTTGTAGTAATAAATTGCTTTCCATGCCAATGAGTTTCTCATTTATGTGGAAGAAGTCCTCTCCTGTGAGCTGATGGTGCTTTTCCTTCCAACTTTTTACAGGTTTTGATTTCACATGTACTAATATCAACTCCAAGTAGAGGTGGGAAGTTTTGTTCTGTAGATGGTGCTATAATTCTTTATTATTATTTACCAATTCACTTAACATTTATGCAGCTTTTTTTTTCTAGACTCTAGGGATCTCATGTCCTGTTATTCCAGTTTAGTTTACTTTATCTTACAACTTATTACCATTGCATTTTGGTTAATAGTATTATGCTAGAAAATTGTTGATTGTAGTTATTCTATATGTAATTCTGAAATGTTCACTTTTGCTCTACATCACTGAAAGAAACCACTGATTTATATGCTACCTAAATATGTAACTCTGAAGTTTTTTCTTACCATCCCGTGTGTTGTCAGGATTTACCATCCTCCTCACCTCTTGTTTGGCTGATGGGCAAGTGGGTGGACAATGGCAGGATCCTATCACCTTCTCTACAGAATGGTCACTGAGCAATGGGTAAGAGGGAGGGAGGGAGACAGGGCATTCTTCTCTGTTTTGTTTCATCTCCGACTAGAGCCATCTCCATCAACGTCATAGGAAGTTGCTTCTGTCTACTGATGTGAATGTATGAGCTTGTTGTGTGTACTAAGGTAGAGATAATACTAGTAATTTCCTTTCTTTCCCCTGACAAGTATGATGATTTGTCAAGTTTGTGTAAACCTCATGTCACTTGTTGAGATGGGATCAGTCTACCTAATTCTAGATTATATCCATCGTGGTGACCATAACATAATGGAACCAGCGGTCTTTATTTTGAATTGATTGTTGTGAGTTGTCCGTTGTTTGTGCGTACTCATCATGTTATGAAGTTGATGTAGTCATGCTGCCTAACACTTAAAGCTATGGAAGTGACAGAGTTCTAATATTGGGTGTTTCTGAACTTCATAATCTGTTGTGCGGTCATATTGGTATTCCATTTCCGGTATTCCCACAATTCCAATTTTGCATTCCTTTCTGCTTAAATATGTTCTGGTTTTAGAAATGAATTATATTTTCGAGTAAATTTCACAAACACACCAATATTTTGGGTTAAATATCACAAACCCACCAACTATCATGCCTATTTCACAAACCCACCAATAGTTAAGATTTCTTTCTCACAGACCTACGAACTTTTGATGAGTAAATTTCACAAACCCACCGATATTTAGGCTAAACATCTCAAACCCACCAACTTTCGTGCAGATTTCACAAACCCACCAATAGTCTCATGTCAACCTAATCTTGTTCAAGTCACACTAGTCTTACATGTCAGTTGCACATGCGCAACCTAATAGTGATTTGAGAGGATGCCAGCTCAGCTGAGTCCCACTTAATATAGCGCGCTAAGATCATAGTGGCATATAACCGGACGAGGCGCTAGTGCATGCAACACCGTTTTGTCTTCTCACTCTACCTAAACCATTAAGCGGCCGGTGTTGGAAAAGGTCGGGTTGCGTACGATAAAAGAAGTCCTAAGTGTAGCTTGAACTAAATGCAGCCATGTTAAGATATTGGTCGAGAACAACAACTCTTGCGTTGGGCTGCTACGCTCAAGGCGCGTGCACGAAGTCTCATTTCAAGGTTAGGATTGTTAAGATATTCAGTTAATTTCACAGCCACGGATCATTGCTGACATGTCGGTGGGCCCTGTTGAGTTTGCATCTCCCATCATCATCATTAGATTTGTGCTTAGACAACTAACATGCGCACAAAAGTAACATAAACATGATCAATCGAGAATTGGTGGGTTTGTGAGAAAGGAACCTAAAATATTGGTGGGTTTGTGAAATGGACATCAAAGTTGGTGGGTTTGTGACATTTAGCTCAAAATATTGATGGGTTTGTGAAATTTACTCTATATTTTCTCATGTCTTCACCCATACTCCTATATAACAAGCCATCAAGAAAGGTCAATCATATTGTCGACCGTAGTATGCACGTAACTTAAATTGGACCACCATTGGCATGCCCTCTATATAACACTTCTTTTGAACCGTGGCACGCCCAATATCAGGTCACCAGCAAACCACGTAGCATGAGGTGGAAAATGAGAGATGGCATGCAAGAGTAGTGACGTGTTAATAATAATGTTGTCTGATGGGAATTGGAGGCACAAGGAAACCGGCTAGCAGCAGCATAAGGCACGGGCTTTGTGTTTGACCCAGCATTTGCTAAAGCAGCGGTAGCACCTGTGCGTGCTGGCTCTTTACAGTTGATAAGATTGTGCACTTCGGATGGCAAAGCTCCACCGTCGAGGATTAATATGGCTTAAGTTCTGTCCTAACCTCACATATGAAGAAAGAACGAATGAAATCTTCATGTGTCACAGGGAGTTGTCGGCTGTATCTCCCGTTCAAGGTAGTTGGCCAACAGATCAATGCCGTCTATGTTCTGTTTTACAGAAAAAAAATTGTAGCAAACTATCAACTGCATGAAATTTGCTGGATCGATAAGATAATACAACAGATATGTTCATATACTTATTAGTTGGTTATTTAATATATTTTAATCAGCAGGAGCTCTTCTCCTCTTGTTCTGATTGAAAAAAGCAATCCAAAAGAAAATTAAGAAGCATAAAGCGTTCATGGCTGTTCATGAATTTTATGACAGTACCTGTTGCATTTCATGCCAGTAAAAATGTGAGGAACGCTTGCTGAACAATTTCACTCGAGAAATTTACCACCCAGTATATATAGTATAGTCAAATTAGCATCTTGCGTGCACTTTGGCCTTGATCATCTCCAAAATAATTAAGAAGAGAACACGAGTAACCAAGAATTAACGTGGTTAATAAATGATATATACTTTCTGACATATAAATGTTGTTGTGGAGATAACCAGAATCCATGTTTTCCCTTGTTTACAATGCTTCATTCTCCCAGTCGCACCGCAACCGCAAGTGATAGAAGCACAAGTGGCATTTTCAGGAAACAAAAATATAGGAAATGAAGGAATGCATGAGAACTATGAAAATGCTGGCACGACATGATGGAAATAGGAGGCAAAAGGGAAGAAGATAATTACAGCAGAAATTCCCATTGTTCCAACTTCTGGCTGAATTTACCTCAAAGCTTCTCTCATCGATCTGGTTATCTTGGAAGAAGGGTGTGACACCCCGTGTCACTGAGAACAAGTTAGCAAAAGCGTTGTAACTGAACAGAACAAAAATCTAAGGGTCCGTTTGGATGTAGATATTGGAGGCCTTGGAATTGAATTGGGTTCAATACCAAATCAGTCTAGGCATTGAAATGAGCTCAATGCCAATTACGATTGTTTGGATGTAGATGGAATTGAGGGCTAGAATTCAACTCAGGGATTGAATCCGGCGATGGAACTCAACAACATGATGGAATTTTCGTGTTCTTGTTCCACCATTGCGCTCAAATTTCATCTGGTTTTTAAAATTATTTTTGTTTTAAAATTTTCCAAATTTTTATTTTTTTAATTTTGACTTCCAAAACCGGACCGGTTATTTCGGTCTTTCCGGTAACCGACGGTTTTGCAATCATACTTTGGTTTCAAATTTTCAAATTTTTTGAATTTTGAATTCGAAAACCGGACCGGGGCGTTTTTTTTTTTATTTTTCCGGTAACCGGTCCGGTTACTGACGGTTTTGCAATCATATTTTTGTTTTAATTTTTTTTTATAGAAAAAATCTATTTTTGAATTTTGAATTTAAAAATCGGCAATCCCTGATGAAGACACTCCAATGTCACTGAATTCATAGGGTCGGGCCTCTGAATTGTGGACAGGGCAACTCAGTTATGTTTCAATGCCATGGAATTGGGCCTCCAATGCCAATTCCAAATTCCGACGACATCCAAACACTAGAATTGGCTGAGCCCAATACCAATTCCTAATTCCAGCTCTCAATTCCAACATCCAAACGCTACCTAAGTAAATTTCAATTTGAAAATCAATTATTCAAATAATGGTCAAACCAAGGCTTGTGAAGGAACTCGAAATTTTCAGAAACAACTTTGTAAACCAAAAATATCAGTGGATAGCCCTACTCAAAGGATAATTTTGGAGAATTTTTAATGATTTTTGAAATTCATCTGGCACCCTAAATAAATCCCCAGAACTTAGAAAGTAACCAACTTTGACCAGCTGCCATTTGAAATTACTTTGGATTACAGATGTGCATGTTGGCCAGATGGTAGAACTTTTCAAGAGCTTTCCAATGGTACCAAATTTGCGAATTTTGAGCTCATTTGCTACTTCAAATGATGTGCCAAAGTTTGGGCAAAATTCTGGTTTGATTAATTCGGGAAAAAAAAAGATCCCATGGGACCCACTCGTCAGCGGCACATCGTCTTTTCCCCCGCCGTCGCGCGCCGCGTGGATGACGGCGTACGGCCTCGCCGCGCCGCCCACGCCCACCCTGGCTCGGACAGCCGCAGATAAGGCGCTCTCCCTCCCTGTCCCAAGCTCTCCGCACTCCCAGCTCACTCTCTTGCCTCGCACTCCTTGCCAAACCCTAGCCGCCACCCCATCGCCATCGCCGAGCTCGAGCTCAAGCTCTACTCCGCCGCAGCCACGACAACCCCGGCCAAGCTGGCTAGTTCCGAGCTCCGTAAAAACCCTCTCCACCAGACCATGGCCACCATTCACTCTATCCCACCGTGAGCGTCGCGAATCGAAGCTTCGTCCCCAAGTCCGGCTACCCGAACCACCATTGCGCCATCGTCGATTGCTTGATCCCCGGTGAGCCATTCGTCGATTCACCGCGCGTAGAGCTTCCTAACATTGTTTCTCATCTTCTTGGGACCATCCTTCACCTGATGACGCAGTACCCTTGCCGGAATCGGACTTTTCTCCGCCGTCGGTCTTCAACGCCGCAAAGAACTCGACGTCGGCGACCACCTTCCCGGCCGCATCCACGTCGACACGCCCCACGCCGACGTCGCCCGCAGATCCGTGGAGCTGGTGCGCCAACACGTGCAACTCCCCGTCGACCACAGCAAGCTCGCGACCTCGCCGGACCTCCGCCACCCATCCGTCCTCGTCGCCGAGCACTCTCCGGCCATCCCCGCTCACTCCGAGCCGTCGAGGTGAGAACCCCATCTCGCGCCGCCCCCGCTCGTGCCCTCTGCTGGCCGATGCGCTCACCGGAGCTCACTCCGGCGAGCCGCGCCGCCGCTTTCCGGCAATGACTCCGGCCAACGCACCGGAGACCACACGACCTCGGATCAGTTGTGGCTACGCCCGATCTTTTGTGGCCAACCCCGTGGCCCTCCATGTGTCCTCGCGTGTGAATGGTGGGATCCCGTGTGGACCAGCCTAGATCCGGTGCGGCCCGGACTCTGTGGTCACTTTGTGGCCCAGAACTGATTGGTCCGCCCATTTTAATCCCTTTTTTCAAATATCTGTAAATTCCCAGAAAATAGCAGAAATTTGTAAAATGCCTAATAAATCGAATACAATACAGAAAATTGTAAATCTAATTTTGTGGGACTCCCTGTAGCATCCTCTGTCTAGCAAAAATATCAAATCACACAAAATATGTTCTCTGTTTTCTGTAACAATAAATTGGTACAGATATTGTTTAATTCATGATAAATTCTCTGTTGCCCAATAAATCCTGAACTCTTGCATGCCTGTTAAGAATCTGATAACACACCTACAGAGCATTTTTTTACTGTCACATGTTGTCTAATTATTTTCTTATGATTTAAATCATGTACTGCACTGTATAAATTATTATAAATAATCTACCTTGCAATAAATCATGAAACTTCACCATAAATTACTTCCAGTGGCACTCTTCGCCAAAAAAATTCCACTGGACATAAATTCACTTTCAAAATCACATTATTCATTTAACTTGCCCAAGTTAATTAATGGTGAACTTAATTAAAAGTTAATGAAGGAAATACTCCAGACAAAATTAATTAACAAAGTTAATCAATTGCACTTACAGTGTAAATGACTGTCCTATCAAGAAATCAATTCCTTAATTACATCATATTATCATTGCATCTAACATGCATTATTTATCCTTGTCATAACGTGTAGTGACAGAGACGACTCCGGAGCCGCTCGACTTCCAGCTGCCGGAGGAGCAGACCCAGGAGGTGCAGGAGGAGCAGCCGCAGCAGGACACTGACCCCGCTGACCCTGTTAGCTACGCTCCTGAGCCAGGCAAGCCCCGGTGCATGCCTTCCTATTTAGGATTTTTGTTTATCACTTGATTGAGGCTAGTAATTGTTGTGCATTAGGTTTATTAGGAGTTGATGTGAAAACCTTAGGACTGCATTAGGACTACCCTTCCATATCCTACCTTGTGTCCTATTTTTGTAGATGTGGTCTAGGTTACGTTAGAACTTGCTAGGCTTAGCGGCTAGCGGACGGTAGAAGTCGAGTGGTAGGTCCCACTCGCATGATAGGGACTCCTGGATTGTACTAGCTGGATTTAGGATTTGTTGAGACCGGACGGGGAATTGTTTGTGTAGGATGGTGCGAGAAGGCTGGGCCTTCACGGTGGTAGCCCCGTCTGTGTCGGTTAAGGACCGTCCGTTGTTGGCCCTGTTGAGCAAGTTCGAACGTACTGATCACATGCTAGTGTTTTTATGGGCCTAGTAAACCTAGTAGCCTGCGTCGCCCTGGATGTCTGGTAGATACTTTACTCTTTCTATCATGGTATTTGGGAGAGGTAGGGTGGCGTCCCGCGCAGTCAGCCGTCCGGGACGGGGGTTGCGGTGGGAGAGCCCTTCCTCGGGAGGAGTAGAATCTGGTACAGCTCTGGTGGCACGTACGTAGCGTAAACGGTTGCCGTATGTGGCCTTTGCCGCGTATGGCGTGTGGTCAGGTTTTCTCCTGCAGGATGTACATCGATGCCGCCGCTCTCGGTCAAGAGCAACCTTGCTCACTGCGTCACATCGTAGTGTGATATGATTGATGATATGATGCTAGTCTATTTACATTACTGTTATTTACATTGCTCTATATATCTTGTCACTGTTGATGTATTGTTACTTTATACATGTTTTAGAGATATGCACACTGTTTTACTGGTTAAGTACTTATCTTGAAGAATAAAACTTGAAAGTAAGGATCAAGTAATTAGTGCGAGTTATGCTATTGAGTCAGCCATCCCTTTGTAGCCTTGCATATTAGAAGTCGGCTGTAGATAGCCAATTTGACGGGTAAGACTTGCTGAGTATTAGTTGCTCAGGGTTTGGCTCTTTATGAATTTATTGCAGGTAGCACCTTTATCCTCGACTCTACGGGTGGAGGTGGACAGTGGGATGGCCAGCTTCCCTATGGTTGGACAGCCCACTGGGAGACTGAGGAGTGATCTCCTTTCGGGTCCGCATCTTCATGGCTTTGGATGCGGGTTCTTGTGTATCGTGAGCGCGTGCGCTTGTATTTCTTCTAGCTTTGGACTTGTACTTGTACCGTTTATTTCCGCTGTGCGACTCTATGTTTTAATTGGATTAATGTAACCACTTAAAGACTTAATTGGTGCTTTTTATATGTTGTACTGTTACGTCTGTTAATCAGCGCTATACCGACTCGATCCTGCGAAAAGCGGAGACGCTTCAAAGGGCCATCACATATTGTGACATTGAGGCCCTGAAATAGAAGAATTAGTTGTAGATGGTGGTGAACTGGTGATTCACTCCGTCATTCAACCTGTTGGCTTATCTGTTTGTTCAACAGGAAATCGTGGTTGATATTTGCGGAAAAGTAGGGACGCTAGATGGATTTTGAAATAGCAGTGAATAGCATATTGTCGTGTTCGTGCAAGCCCTCTTTTTGGGGTTTCCCGGAGGCCAATTTGAAATTTCTCTCATGTCTCTTGAACATATATCAATTTTGTAAACGACTGGCGGAAAAGATAGAGTACCAGAGTTAACTGAATTTGTCTTTCATTTTTCACACAGCTATCCTAGTTGCGTGTCACATATTTTCTTTTGAGGATCACAAGCAAACTTGAATGACTTCTCTTGCAATGAAGATTCAGAGAGATCTTGTAAAATACACATCAACAGATAGGTTCCAAAAGTTGATAACAATATTGGTGTGCGTGTGACAAAGGTGGATGGACATATATCTCAAAATGAACTGCATCTCAACGATCTCGTCCGCGGAGATCACTTGACGTGAGGGCGCAGCAGACATCACTCGACGTGATCATCGCGCGCTTCAGCAAGAATGTTCTAGATGCTTCCTAACTGTAACAACTGCGCGGCGCTGCTGCAGTACATGAATGGTCGCGCGAGGAATCATATCCTCCGCGAACATCATGGGCGGCACCACCAACTCTGCGTGCTTGCTGCGAATGTTCTAGAAACCTTGTGCTATATCCGGAGGCGAAGCGACGGCGCGGGGTGCGGTTTCTGATAATGGCAAGACGGGCACTGTTCTCCATCAGCAGGAACGGTTGGACCGTGCCGTGCGTATCTCTCTTCCCGGAAACAACTGTGCCTTTGCTTTGGGACAACGGCGAGCAAAGATTGAATAGCATGCATGGTAGTTCTGCTGCTGGCGGCCATTCCATCAACTTCTGCTGCCATATCTTTTCGCCTCGCTGAAATTTATGTTTTTGTTAGGTCACTCTTTCTTGAGCCCAAATAATGTACTCAAATTTCGCATGTTCAATTTGCCTAGAAGAGTTTGTGTGCCCATCACATGCATTAACTCGAAATTAATGAAAATCATTTTTCTCAATTGAATGGTTCAACTTGATGAAAATAAATTCTAAAGTAAGAATACATTAATAGATCGTTTTTTTTTCAAAAAAAGAAAGAGAGTAAGTACATCTAATGTTAATATGCATCTACCATAATTTACACCACCATTTACGCGCCCTCATGGTCTCACTCTAGCACACCCAACACAGAAAACCAAAGCAGGATGAGGTGGAAAATTTGAGAAATAACAGTAAGAGGGGCGGTGCTGATGTTTGTCAATAGGAATAGGAGGTACTACGGAACAAGCTCTATGAGCTATAATGCCATTTTTGTTACAGTTAGGAAGCAGGCAACGGAGGCAGGCAGGGTGAGGCAAAGAGCCAGATGTTACCAGCAGTGACACTGAAGGACTTGGACTTCGAGTTCGACCTACACTGTTGCTGACTTGTTTGTTGATCCTTGCATATCAAAAGAGCCTCGCCACATTTTTCTCTCGAGGGCTTGTTACTGTTTGATGTAGCAATTGGTGGCAGGCGGGCATGGAAAGCTGCATGGTGTGCCATACTGGCGTCAAAAGATTAAAAATGTTTTTCATGGGAGACTAAGAGTTGTTGAATTAAATACTTCAACTGGGTGTAGCTGAGGAAAACAACCTTTTCCGCCCCCTGTTCTGCGCCCGTAAATATAATGATTTTTCAATCTAACTATATATAGTAAGTTTGAACAAGACGGGAAGCATCAAATTGACGTTGACGTTAGTGTTGATGGTCGATATTAGGGCAATGGTCAGGGATACGATGGTCTTATATTTTAAGAGCCTCTATTTTAAATAGTGGGGAAGTAGATATTGCCGTGAATGCTTGTTGATCTGCCTAACCAAATAATGGTAACTTTTTCTTTTTTGGCCTGAAATAATGTCCAAACCTTGTAAAATCAACTTAACACCAAAAGCTTAGCTAAAATATATTCTAAATTATTGATTTTAGCTAGTTTCTAAAATAAAACACGACAATTGTCTCTTGTCTCTTCAACATATATCAATTCTGTAATAACGACTGGCGGACAAGATATAGTAGCAGCGTTAACTGAATTTGTATTTCATTTTTCAGATAGCCATCCTAGTTGCGTGTCACATCTTTTTTTTTTTTCAGGAGCACAAGCGAAGTTTAATGACTGCTCCTGCAATGAAGATTCAGAGATATTGGGAAATAAACTTCAACATATAGGTTCCAAAAGTTGACGACCTCATGCACGGAGAGGATGGAGAGTAGGGCGCAGCAGACATCACTCGACGTGATCATCGTCTTTCTTGCGTGCCTCATCAAGAATGTTCTAGAAGCTTCCGCGATATCTGGAGATGAAACGACTCCATCCGCGGCGCCGCTGCTGCAGTACATGCATGGTCGCGCGAGGAATATCAGTAGAAGGGGCGGTGCTGATGTGTTGTCAATAGGAATAGGAGGTACTACGGAACAAGCTATGAGCTAAAATGCCAATTTCGTTAGGGTTAGAAAGCAATCAACGGAGGCAGGCAGGGTGCGGCAAAGAGCCAGATGTCACCAGCAGTAGCACGGAAGGAGCCTCGCCACATTTTTCTTTCGAGTTCTACCTACACTGTTGCTTACGTGTTTGTTCACCCTGCCGAAAGAGCCTCGCCACATTTTTCCCTCGAGGGCTTGTTACCGTTTAACGTAGCAATTGGTATGGAAAGCTGCGTGGTATGCCATACAAACGTCAAAAGATTTAAACGGTTTTCATGGGAAAGACTAAGAGTTGTGGAATTAAATGACTGGGTGCAGCTGAGGAAATCAACCTTTTATGTGCCCTATTCTGCGCCCGTCAATTTAATGGTTTTTCAATCTAACTGCATAAGTTTGAGCAAGGTCCAAAGCCCTTCAGAAGGCAAAGCGGCAATATGTGAGGAAAATCATGGCGACCAACAGCACAACTTTCAACTCGGCTCGACACCAGGATCGATCAAGCGCCCTAGGCCTCATTTGTTAGGTCGTCACCTCCCGATCATTGCCTCACCTCCCGATTGCCGGGCAGGGTCTCATTTCCGCAATTTTCCACCTTCAGGATTTTCCTCACACGCATAGCATGTGCCCTTCAATCCACACTGGCATGTCCATGTAGAATTTTTTTTCACACACGAAGGGCTTAGGACTTGAACAACTACGTCATTGTTAGTTTTTTGACCTAAATGACCACTTTAAGAGTTTATAGACCTAAATGACCATTCCTAAATACTTTGTGGACCTAGATGGTCACTTTAGGATAACATTTTGATCACTAAGATCAAATTAGAGACGGTCCATAATGATATTGGACAACCATAAAATTGGTCTTAAATAATCATATTGCGGAGACATAAATAGATCCACACTAAAGTAAGAAAATATATTAAAAAACAAAATAAATGAATTGGCGAAGTGAGCATAGCTCAACCAGTAAAGTCTCTAGTTGTGAAGCCTGCTCACCCAGTTTCAAGTCCTAGGCTTATAGCACGGGTGATCGCATTTTCAACTAATTATTCTTTCAGTGGGAGGCAACATCCCCGTCGATAGCTGAGTATGCATGCATGTATATGAGCGTCTGTGTCTACTTTGTGTCAAACAAAAAGTAAATCTAATTGTACTATGCATCTACCATTATTTACGCCCACGATCGTCACGCCCTCTATATATGCTTTCGTTTCATTCTGGCACACCAAACACTAACAAACAGAAGCAGCATGAAGATATGCATGGGAAAGGTGAGAAATGACGGTGTGTCTGATTTGTTGTTGGATAGGAATAGGAGGCACAGAGGAACAAGCTATGAGCCAAAATGTCATTTTGGTTACAAACGGACAGCAGGCGGCTGAGGCAGTCAGTGTGCGGCAAAGTGCCATCTGGCATAGAAGGACAGGGGATTTGCATTCCACCTGAAGTGTTGCTCCTTCTGGCGTAGGACTGGGGATTCGTGTTCCACCTGCAGTGTTGCTCGCATGTTTCATCACACCTTCTTCACTCGTGCCCCACCTGCACCAAAAGAAGGTTTTCCATGGGAGATAAGGAGTTGTAGAATTGTATCAGTATGTGTAGCATGAGGAATGCCGAGCCTTAAGGTTTAATGGTTGTTCAATCCAAACAAACATTTAAGTATGAGCTAGAAGGAAAATACAAGTTAAAATGCACGTGTTGTTCAATCCAAACATTTAAGTATGAGGTAGAAGGAAAATACAAGTGAAAATGCACGTTATTGATGATCTGTTGTTGTTGAATGGTTAGGAATGCTAGATGTAGTTACTTATATTTTGAATGGTTGGGACTAGCATTTTGCCATGCGTGTGCTTGTTGCTTTAAGCAAACTAACTATTATTTGTGAGCTGCAATTTGTCTCTCATTTTATTTACATTGGAGTTGGAATAATTATTTCTCATACAAGCAAAGTTTTTAGGTTGCTCCTCTAATAACATTCAGATCTTGCGTCCACTTTAACATGTAGGCTCTAATTAAATAACAGGTCATTACAACTGGAGCATCTACTCTAAATTAAATAGATATATATCCTGGTAATAACAGCCGGTACGAAGTTTACTTTTGTTTTTTGTCTAACCACCAATGACGACCAATCATAAGTTCGGATTCTGGTTCCACTCCCCAATCAAAATTCAAAATGTTATTCAGAGACATTGAACCGATGGTGGCAAAAATCGAAGCACAAATCAACAGGACAAACAAGTGTTTAGCTGATTCTTGATAAATGAAACGAAGGAACTCGATTAAGAACCTGTTTCAATTCTCACATCGGATGGAAGAGAAGGCGATTTCTGTAGAGCGGCTACGTCCACAACCGCAGAGAAGTCATACAGGATGGAACTCGCTCTCATCTTCTTCGTCCACGGAGAGGATATAGTACACCATGTGCAGCACGACCATCTTGGATACTCGCTACAAATGTTTTAGAAGCTTGCGGTTGCTCCGTAGATGAAGCGACTCCCCGTAAATGTTCTTCCCTCGCGTTCTCCTCTACTGAAAGTCTTGGGGACCTCCTACCAGACGCCTGCGGGACATTTAGATTCATAGCACTGGTAAACATCGACATCCAAAGAACGCCCTCAGTAAACACGACATCCAAGCAATGCCACTAGTTGGCCCTCAAGTTCCCAATCTTTGCCATTATCTCCTTTTTCTCAGCCTTTTCATTTTTCTTTAGCCCAAATCAGACAAGAACAGACCAAAATACCCTTCTCCTTCCTTAACTCAACCCGAACGGGACTCCTGGCGACGGTGACTCCACTGGGCGCGCAGGGTCCATGTGGCGGCCTGCGGCGCGGGCACGCGGGGTGGCTTGGCGGTGCGCCGGCGAGGGCGGCCGGCTGCGGGGAAACGAGGCGGCCGGCGGCGCGGGCCGGCGAGGTGGCTGGCGGCGCGCTGGCGAGGTCGGCTGGCTGTGCGCGCGTGGGAGATGGAGGCTGGGGTAGTTCTGTCTATTCACATTTCATTTAGGTCTGAAAACAATTGAAAATGAGGATAATGGCAAGGATTGGGGACTTGAGGGCCAACTAGTGGTGTTGTTTGGATGTCGTGTTTACTGATGACGTTTTTTGGATGTCAGCGTTTACTAGTGCTATGAATCTAAATATCCCGACGCCTGCTGGCTAATGGCGTCGGTGAGATATGCATATGCCCTTGCCGTGGCGAAGCCCAAAACCACAAAGGTAGTAGAAGGCCGCGTATCACTGATGCGTTGCACTGTGCTGCGTTTCTGTTCCAGTTCCCCAGGTGCGCGTGTGCGGCGGTACCCTGGTGCGGCCGTTCTTGTTGTTTTTACGAAGCTCAGGCAGTTCATTTATATTTTCGTCTGCTTTTACAGGCAGCATGCATGTGTGGGCTCTGTGCTCATCACGAACAGTAGAACAGCGGTGAAGTTTTGTTGCTGTCGGCGATTCGATCAGCCTTTCTTCGCTTGTCCAGCCAGCACAATATAGGAGTATGCTTCACCCGTTCCTTGCAACGGTCCCTGGTTACCCCTCAGCCAGCACAATATAGGAATACGCTGCCCCCGTTCCTTGCTACGGTCACTGGTACCGCGTCCAGCAGCGCTACACATAAACTACATTCACATATTACTCTGGGCTCTGGCCCATCACTTACTGCACCTGTGACGGAATGATCAAGATGCCTCTCTCTGAAAATAATGTGGTTCTTATGTCAATCTTTCTGGGGCTCAAACTATGTACTCTTAAATGCAATATGTCATTTTGCGTTTCTACACCTTGTTTGTCTCCTAATTGCGATTTATCTTTCTTTCTTTAACTTTGTAATTTTACCTATTATTTTTCAAATTAAAACAAGACTTTACCCTTGTGGTTGCGGATTTACCCCGATTTGCTTCAAAATCATGGGTAAAATAGTAACCACAAGGGTAATTTCTGGCTTCAGTTGTGTTTCTATCCCTGGTCTTCCTCCTAATTACAATTTTATCATTTCTTTTATCTTGCGATTTTACCTCTGTTTTTTTTTTAAAAAAAGAAGGCGATTCCTATCCTGTAGAGCGGCCACTACGACCAAGAGCCCAAGACACTGATATTTTCAGTGACACTCGTAGCCGAACTACTCGAATGGAATGACACCACTAGGATGATCACTGTTTCATTTAGCGACCGCACGTTTCCGCATTCTTACCTCTTGTCCTACCACACGTCTGGCGAATGGACCTACTGGGCTTAATGGCAAAGGACGCCCTGCATTGCATTGTGCGCAGTTGGCGGAGCTGGACGAGAAACTCAGGGGGGGCCAATCGACGTCTCCGACGGCGTCTTCCGCCGTGCTAACCCGTTGCCGTTGAGCTCCACCCACCTCCCCCCCCCCCCTCCCCACCCCCCGCCACGCTAATCTGTCACCGTCAAGCTCTTCCACCGCCTGTGAAGCAACACCCCCGTCGCCTCCGTCGTCTCTCCTACTTCTCCTAAACAACTCTTTTAGGTCCGGCGGTCATGAGAGGCCTCAATCTCCCAACCCTAACAAACTCTCAATCCTAACCTCGCCGCAGAATCGAAACAATTAAGAATTACATATTTTATTTTAAGCAAACAAAAACAAGAATTAGGATAAGAAGGGCACTAACATTTGTATCAATTGTTCCAAATAAATCGATATTTGGGGACGAATTAATTGATCGATTTGGTAACGGCGATATGTAGAATTGGAGTCAAACAGACGAGTAGTAGCAAATTAATCGTTGGATGGATCAGGAGACAACCACAAAGGAAAAAAGAAAAAAGAAAGGAAAAAGAAACGCTACAGCTATCCACGAAAAAAAGGGAAAAAAAATCGATTTCAGCTAGCAGGCCCAAACACAAAGTCGGCTCTTCTTTCTTGCTAGTGTTAGTGGCCCATTGGCCCAATACCCCTTCAGCTCTTCTTCAACCTCTGGACAGTCTTTTTCTTGGCAGCCATGGCCATGGCGTGCTGCAGAGAGGGCGCCGGAGCTCTAGGGGAGGAAGGGGCAGGGGGTACTTGGCGCCAAGGTTTGATAGGGCGGCTTCCCCACCTTTCTCTATTGGAAGATCGGACTCCGCACCTTCAATTGCTTGCAAATCTGGGCTAAAATATGTCTGATGAGGAGTACATCCTTTGAGAAATTTCAGCTCCGCCACTGTTGTGCGCGTCTGGCGGTGGCGCCGTTGTGCGGCCGTTCTCCTTGTTCTTACCAACAGCTCAATCCATTTCTTTATTTTCTGCTTTGCTTTTACATGCACCACGGGCTCTGTACTCGGGAACAGTGGCGAGCAAACATGAGAGCAGCGTTGCAGTTTAGCTGATGGCGGTGATCCCATCAGGCATCAGCCTCGCTTCGATTGTCGATGTAGGAATGCTTCACCCATTCGCTGCTCAGATTAATTAATTGTGCCGTCTCCTGCAACGCTACACACAGATACTACGCTTCACCGTATTCGCTGGCCCATCATGCCTAGGGGTGGTATATATATATATAAACCGTTTCCTTCACTGACTGGGTTCGTTTTTGTTTTGTTTAGTAACCACTCGATCCTGGCGTCGGTTCCGTGCTATACAATTCCTGCCGGTCCCCTCTATATAACGCATATCCACCCCCACCCCCACCCACACCCACACCAACTTGAACACACCCACTAAAGCAGGAACAAGCGAGAGAAAATGGATGGAGTAGGGGCAGTGCTACTGGTGTCTGATGGGAATAGGAGGCACAAGGAACCTGCTCTCGACAGCTTTAAATACTTTTTTTTGCGATAGCCCTAACTCAAACGACGGTGGCAAGGTGCGGTGAGGAGCCAGATTTCGCTGAAGGTGCCATAGAGGGACTTTTGGGTTTTTTTTTATTAATAACATTATTTTTAAATAAATTTAAAAAAATAACATGCCGTTTCGAAAATTTGTAAAACTAGCATCCCAATCGCCCTTTCAATGGGCGATTAGGATAAATCGCCCATTGAAAGGGCGACTTGATCAAAA
>RWGY01000860.1:0-105454 GCA_007726485.1 Eragrostis curvula | reverse complement strand
TGGGTTTCCTATCTGTTAATTTTCTAGACTTCTTACTAGCATTTGCCTTCACGTTTTTACACATCACACCTGATGTCCGACCATCCTTGCCGTACTCTCACATTGCTCAGGTCGTTGTTTCGAATGGGTTTGCGTTCTGCGCATTTGCATCCCTGTATGGTTGGCCTTTGCATGGTATATTCGGTAGCTCCTAAAAGCAGTCCAGAAAATTCAGACCCTACTTGCACCGGATAGACCAAGACGCATAGCTTCTAGCCTCCTCACTTCTAGCGACCCAGCAGATGGCCAACTCCATTTCTAAACGGGCGCGGCGAGCGCGCCTTACTTCCCTAGTACTATACATTGATGGATGGATTGACTAGGTAGTTAGGTATAGTGCGGAGTAACAGTGGGATATATGGGAGGTATCACTAGAGGCGGCTGTGGGGATGACAGGGAATTTGTTTAGGGAACCTAGCTTGATATGCTCTCTTGGTGACTATGTTTTCGCTAAGGGGTTAATTTGAAATATGCCATTGCAATTTCTCCAGTTTTGAAAGTACCATTACAATTCGTGTATTTGGAATCATAGCATTACAATTTGGGTAAAATTAGAAACATGCCATTATGGACGAAAATGCCCCTGTCTATTTCTTCTTCCTCCTGTGGCCGGTGGTGAGAGCTGAATGAGGGAGCTCCAGTCCCCATGTCTGGCGGAGAGAAGATGGTGGGAACGAGGAGGCTGCCTTCATGGCTTCTGCCCGCGGCGTGCTTCTTGCATCACGGAGATGGAATATGGAGATGGGAAGGCAGAGCCATGATCTGGATTGGAAGACATCCATTTGATAGGGTGCGGAGCTGGATCTCGGCAGATGAGTTGGATTTCGCTACTTGCTTTGGTTCCTCCGCCTCACATCGCCACGCCAAACTTACGACGACCACGCGAAAGATACGGCGCTGTTGGCTTTCTTACTAACCTGCGGCCGCCACACAAATTTTTTAGTGTAAAAACGCGCCGACGTTTGTGGCGTTGTTTTTCGGCGCCGTATCTTCGGCGCCGCCGAAGCCACGGCGTGGCATTTTACGGCCAGGAACCAAGCAGCGCTCACACCCGTGACCTGTGGGGGCACATACGGATGACTGAGGGTTCGTTTTTTTGCTAAAACTTTATCTTCATAAAAGAGGACCCGTCGTCCGTACACCCGAGAAAACAACCACGAAAAGACGAAGACCAAAAGCAACCCGCGTGCACCTCCGATCCCACCTCCCTCACACAGTCACACACCATCTATGGGTCCCCCATGCCGTCCCCCGCTCCCCAATCCCGCATCGCCGCCCCGCTCGCCAGTCGGCGCGCGGTCCGCACCCCGCGCCCTTGGCCTCACTTTCACCCTCACACAGTCACACACCATCGATGAGCTCGGCAGCAGTGCGGGGCAGCGGCGCGTCCCAGCAGCCAGCAGGAGAGCCCGGCGGGGAGAAAGGCAACGAAGCTTGAAGACAGGCAGGGGTAGTTTTTGTCCAATACACTCCAAATACTTGAAGAATACGTATGTCAATGGTTGTTTCAAATTAAAGTCAAATTGTAATGGCATGTTTCAAATACGTGAATTGTAATGGTACTTTTCAAAACTGGACAAATTGCAATGGCATATTCCTTTCGCTAATGGCGCGGATGAATATCATTGTAGTGGAGAACTAGGGAAGTTTTTGATGGTGATACCTTACCCAGCCCACAAATTAGTGGAGAACTTGCAGACAGACCACGAACCTGTCGATTAGCGTTCGCCACCAATAGAAAAAAAAGAAAAAGAAAAGAACAGTCCTGATGAGACAATGGATGGGGTTCACGGCGCATCACGCTCTGCATGTCAACTCGATCATAGACCTGCATTTCTAGCTATGCTCACATGTCCTGCGTGCGACGGCGTCGACCGTTTCCTTATGCCTCCCTGCGAGTCCGTTCTTTGTGGTTTCTTTAATGAAGAGATAGAGAGAATCAGGTGATCGGGGGCCTGGAGGCACAATGGCAAGGAGCTTGGAAGGGTGGATGGAGGCAAGCTGACGTCGTTGCGGGCCCTGGAGCCGCAGAGGAAGGCCCAGGCCGTTCACCATGTTCCGCGTGCCCGCGTACGTCCCGCGAGCGCAACCGGGCGGCGTACGAGCCACGCATGGTGTCCATCGGCCCCCTACTACCCGCGGCGCCGGCGGGCTGGGCGCCATGGAGGAGCACAAGTGGCGTCACCTGGTGGACCTCCTGTCTCGGCATGCGCTGCTGAGCGTCCTCCGCCCTCATCGGCGAGATGCGGTCCCTGGAGGCCCGGGCGCGGGCCTGCTACAGCGAGAGCACGGCGCTGTTCGACTCGGACAGCTTCGTCCTGATGCTCCTCCTCCTCGACGGCTGCTTCATCCTCGAGTTCTGCTTCAAGCGGCGGGCCGGGGAGCCCGACGCGCTCCGCGACGTGGGGTGGGGCCTCACGCTGCTCACCACCGACCTCCTCCTGCTGGAGAACCAGATCCCCTTCTTCGTCCTGGAGACCCTTGTACGCCGCGGCCGACGCCGGCGCGACGCCGCCGCGGCGGCGGCGGGAGTCCCCTCATCAGCCTGCTCCTCGACCACGTCACCCACCGACGGCGAGGAACCCGTCACGCGCCCTTCTGCACGGCCGACATCCACCAACCTCCTCCACCTCTACTACGAGAGCTTCGTCCCCAAGCGGTCGCCGGCCGCCCTGAGCCTGAGGTCCACGACGACGCGGGTGATCCCGCGCGCCACGGAGATGAGCGCCGCCGGCGTGGTGTTCGCGCCGCGGGCATCGGCGGCGGACATGTACGACGTCGCGTTTCGACGGCGGGAGGGGCGTCATGGAGGATCCCCGCCGTGGGTGATCGACGACATGAAGCGGCCGCTGCTCATCAACCTCAATCGCCTTCGAGCAGAGCCAGCTGGGCTGCTCCGCCGAGGAGAAGGCGCGGGTGCTCGCCAGCTACGTCTCGCTCATGGCCATGCTCGTTGCGCACGGCGCAGGACGTCGAGCTCCTCAACCGCCGCGGCGTCCTCGACAACCTGCTCGCCGACGACGACGAGGCCGCCCGCTTCTTCAGCCACCTCGGGGACGGCGGCGCCATGAACTTCGACAACCAGGTCTTCACGCAGCTGTACGAGGACGTGCGCCGCTACTGCGGGTCCTGGTGGCACAGGAACAGGGCGGCGCTCAGGCGCGACTACTTCGGCAGCCCGTGGTTGGTCATTTCCTTCGTCATCGCAGGCCTCGTCGTTGCGTTCGCGGCCACGCAGACATACTTCACCGTCTTTCCCAACAGGAAATAAAGAGGCTCCACTCGAGTGTACGGCATTGATTTCTCTCTGCTCTGCGCAACCTGCTTTGGGCGAGAGGTATAATTTGGTACTCCCTCTCTCCCACAGTACTTGTCATTTTGGTTCTGAATCAGATTTATTGAACATTCTCTGAATTTGGACAATCTGTCTGATCAGATTCATTGAACATTCCATGAATCTGGACACTAGAAAACACTCCCAAAATGCTAAGTAAACTGGGACGGAGGGAGTAGTATTATTTAGCAAATCTCTTTTAGTAATGCCAGTCACTTGGATAATTGAGGTGATCAATCTAAGTTATTGAGGCGATCCTTGCTAATCACTTGGATAATTGATACATTCAATTTTTTTTGGATGACTGAGGTGATCAATCGAACTTAACTGAAATAAGGTTTATATACATCAGAACCAGATTGTCTGATACAGGATTGTGTTCTGCGTTTATTTGTTGATGGAATGATGGATCCTACCAGTTCTGCCGCAGTTGTATAGTACTCAGTTTTCCCTCGCAAAAAAAAAGTTATAGTACTCGAGTTACCAGTTGCTTTTTTTTTTTTAAGTACAAAGTACAACTTTCACAACGCACGCACACTCACCTCTATGAACACGTACGTAAACCTTACCTTTATGAGTATCTTCGAAGACTGTGTCGGCACATCTTAGATATTGACGAAGTCACCACTGACGTCTCGTTGTGGACAGGAACGTCACTTACCACTGAAAACACAATGCCGTTAAATTCTAAAAATTCGCTCCTATGAGAAGTCAAACCCAAGACCTAAGGTGCTACTGAGGCTCTTATAACCGCTAGGCTACAGGCCCTTTCGCAGTTAGGGCATGTACAACCCAGAGACAGGGGGTCGTCTCTAACACATAAGCAGACAGGTTATACAGACACATAAGCAGACATATCATACAACCCAGAGACGGTGAGTCGTCTACAGGCAATTTAATGTTGCGTATGTTGCAAGACCAACTACAAATTATTCATGTGTACCATTGTATGACTGTTTGATAGAAAATGTATCTAATATAAATAATAGTAACATGGTTTTAATATTTTTCTCTTTCAATATCTTTTTTTTTCTTTCCATTTTTCTTTTTCATTTTTTTTCTCCTCCACCGTCAGCTCCTGTCATCCACTCATTTCTCCACCAGTCCACCGCATTGTGAGGCTCCTGGCTAGATTTTTTGGCCGGCAGTTCTCCTCCACTCATTTCGAGTCAACTCTTCTCCTCTCTCTTTCTCCGCATGGAAGAACAGACCAGCGGAGTTCCTTTGCTTGCCAGTTCCTTTGCTCTTGTAGTTCGATTGAGGCAGACCAAGCTGGATTGAAGCGAAACCGAGCTCGATTGGGTCGTATCTTGCTGAGCGATTTGTGACACAGAGGAGCTTGGCACTGCGGCGGTGGCAGGGATGACAGCGAACTCGTCAGCAAGTGCGATGGCGGGCGAGGTGCTCCAGCTCGGCGAGGGACACGGCACCGCCGCCGCCCCAGCCATGAGGTCCTCGTCACTACCACCCAACGTCGGCCATCTGCTCGATCTATGGTTCATCTGTTGGTCGGTCCCAGCGCACCGAAAGCGCAAGATGACTCGGGCCGGACAGGGGAGGAGCGAGAGAGCAAGAGCTGCGGAGCTCGCAGCGGCCGGGGGCAGAGCTCGCGACAGGCGCATTCGGCGCGGAAAACTCCTGCGCTCGCCTACGTGCGCGCGTACTCGCGCGGGATCGGAGCAGGCCGTCGCTGGGGGCAAACGAGGCCTACAACGGAGCGACGGCCGTCTTCTCCACCTCGGAGCACGGGACGAGGCCGTCGCCTCGCCAGGCGACGGGGCACCCGTCTCTTGGCTGAAGCGGGGGGATTTCTGCAAAATTGCCATCACGGAGACGGGTTGGAGACGGCCGTTGTACATGCCCTTACCAGTTCTGCTTTTTTTTTTAGCACAAGTTACCAGTTCTGCTGCCGCAGTTGATAATGATCAGAGAAAAAGATGTGGCCCAATAGACAAGCCCAGCCAATTGAACCTTCGATCAACCTCGGCCGGCGTCGCCGTCATCCACCTCGAAAAGAACGCGTAGAAACACCGAAAGGGTAAGCACAAAAATCTCGCAAGCATTTCTCTCCATCAAGGAAGCCGGCGAGCGAGAGCGGTCGGCGCGGCGATGGGGTCTAGCGAGGCGGAGAAGCCGCTGCGGCGGATCGCGGCGTCGTTCGAGGAGCTCGCCGCCGTCGCCAAGCAGCAGCCCGCGGGGGCGATGGACGCCGGGGCGTTCTCGGGTGCCTGCTCCAACGTCCTCCGTTCTCTTCGGCTGCCTCGGCATCGCCTTCAAGTTCGCAGAGATGGACTACGTCGCCAAGGTTCCTTCCACTTTCTTGCCCTCGAGTCTCTGCTCTGCGCAAGCTGCTTTGGACGCGGGATCGCTGCTCTGATTTCGCTGTTTGGCGTGATTTATTCGAAGGTTTAGGTTTATCTGCTGATTGTTGTACTTGAACTTAGTATTGTCTAGGGCTGGGAGATTATGACGAAATGACCTCGAGCACTTCAACTAGACCAGAGTTTTGGGCATCAGATCATCAAATTCAGAAACTGTGTTCTGTGTTTTTCAATATGTATATGAATTTGGAGGCCTGAGGTATAATTCGGTATTATTTAGCAAATCTCTTTAGTTATGCCTAGTCACTTGGATAATTGAGGTGATCCTTGCCTATTCACTTGGATAATTGATACATTCATAAACAAAAGAAAAAAAAAAAACTTGGATAACCTAGGTGATCAATGGAACTTATGTGTAAGAATGCGAGATGCTCGCTATTAGCTGAAATATAATTTATACATCAGAACCAGATCATCTGATTCAGGATTGTGTTCTGCATTTATTTGTTGGCGGAACGATGGATCCTACCAGTTCTGCCGCGGTTTTATAGTACTTGAGTCACTAGTATTATTTAGTTTATTTCTCCGGTTATGACTGGACGACTTTGGATATTAACTACCGTAGCAGACACAGTGCTTCTAGTTTACTTTGGGTTGGGTGAGTCATAATAGTGCTATGCTATTTTTGTTTGTGAATTGTGACATTAAGCCATTGTTCCCTGGTTAGTTGTCTGATGTTTTAAGCTTTTGTTTGTTGTTTTTCTCTTAACCCTTGTTCTGAACTGTTTGTAGGTTAATGATTTGGTGGAGGCATCCAAGACTATTTCAACACTGCCTTCAATGGTTGAGTTAGACATTCAGAATGACACTGTCAGGAAAGCTGGGAGCCATACAAGGAATATGCTTAGAGTGAAGCGTGGGATTGATATGGTCAAGGTTCTGTTTGAGCAAATACTAGTTACAGAGTAAGTACAAGTTGCATGCGAAATGGTGATTATGCGGCACTGCTAGTTACTAAAAGGATTGGGTTGTGATTTTGTTTCCCTTACAAAGCTTACTCAGTGAATGTAACCGTATGTTATTATTTTCAGGGGCAACTCGCTGAGGGATGCAGCATCAGTGGCTTATGCTCAGGTGTTTGCTCCTCACCATGGCCGGGCCATAAGGATGGCAGTTGCTGCTGGAATGTACGCCCTTCCCTCAAAGTCACAGCTGTTGAAGAAATTAAATGAAGATGGTGAGTGATTGTGATGGTTACATTTGCTGCATTTTAATCCGCAGTGTCAAAAAGCTTCAGCATCTGGCAAGCGACTGATTGTTGTGCTGAAACGATCACATCCGCGTGATATCAGGATCCTTATAGGAGAATGTAGTTGTTTGTATATGTGAGAGTAACTAATTGATGTTGATGTGTTCGCGTAGGCTTGTTACCCGTGATGTAGCTTCCTTTTGATCTGCCGCGATATTGATCATGTTTCTTTTTCCTCTTGCAGAGGCCTCAGCAAAGGTTCAAATGCAGAACTTCGTCAGATCATCGGCACCAGTAATCCACTACGTGGAAGAACTATTTACCTCAAGGAATTTAGGCATAGACTGGTGAAGAGAACTTACATACTATCGTTCAATGTACTAATCAGTCAGATAGTGTGCTGTGAGTTTTGTGCTCCAAAAACTTTTAACCTCGTTTCAGTGCTTGAAACTTGTTATCAAATCGATATGCTTCTCTCTCTCATTGCCTAGGAAGCTTGTGATATCGTCTTCCTCTGGAGTTGTTCACTTGTTCGTGATGGTTGTCGAGTTCATTGGCACATTTGCCCGTTTTATTTCCTCTGGAGTTGTTCAAATCAATGATTGCTGAGATATATCTGCTGTTTGATCGAAGTTTATAAGACCTGCTGGTTCACTAATTTCACTTATGATGAAGTGGCTGAATGGTAAACAGGATAGATTAACCTGATAGAGTAATTGATTTAGATTTTTCTATTGCCTTTTCCAATAAGTGACATATCGGAAGCTTGGTAGCCTCTTTGTTTTTTAATTGTTGACATTAGGGAAAAAATTCTTAGTTCAATTTAGTTAAGAAAGCTATCATATCTTCATAGACACCACCATCATGATAATTTCAGACGAATTCACCGTCAGCCACAAAAATGAAGGATCTACCATGTACCAGCTATGCTTGATACAAGTCAAACTGGTCCGCTGTCAATTAGACAATTATCGACGTCATTTGAAAAAAAAAAGACAAATACCACCGTAAGATCTTTAAGGGGAGTGAATACATCTCCGTCGGGGAATAGATATTCAACATAAATAGGACGGATCAAGGATTGTACTCCCTTTGTTTCAAAATATATGCTCTATGTTTCTGGTTGTTTAAGTTTATTGAATATTCTCTCAATCTGTCCCGATTCAGAGAATATTTAATAAACTTGATACAAAGCTAAAAGTGTATATATTTTGAAACTTTGGATAGCACTGTGAGGGTCTGCTTGGTTGTTGTCTGCAGCGGGTCGTTCAAAATGAGACGCCAAGGCCACACCTAGCTAAGGTGAGTTCAGGTCTTGGAAATCACAATAAATCAATTTTTTTTCTTTGATTCAGCCATCAACACAATATTTGCTAACACTTCAGGGTGTGGGGGTGGATTTTTAAATTTTAGATGCATTTTATTTTGTAAATCATGTCTTTTTATTCAACGGTGCTATACATACGATATGGATCAGCTTGTTCGCCTCGCTGCAACTACAGTGTTCAGTTATTTCTCCAACAGCTGCTACAGTGTTTGCAGTTATTTCTTCAGCAGCTGCTACAGTAAACGGCTGCATCGCAGCGAGGCGAACAGGCTGGATGTCGCTTCATGCCCCTCCTGGTCAATGTAGGAACAAACATACGTAACCTATGGCATTCGTCAATAGGCAATCGGACACACTGAGTCATACACCTAGATTTTGTACCCACAACAATTTCCTCTTTAACTTTCATGAGTACGGTACGTACCATGTTTGGCACCATATTACCTTATTATCACAAGGTTCGGTTCAAAAGTTGCAACTTAATATGGGAATTAGGATTGGGTAAAACACCTTCTTCCCTGTAAGACACATCATCCTTGATTTCTTTGTGTGGCATCATATTGATTTGCCTTCTTCCATAAGCGTCTCCGCAAAGAGCTTCTAACAACAAACAATTGGATGGTTAGGTTAGATCTCGAAGGATTTCTTCTTCTTCTTCTTCTTCTTCTTCTTTTTTTTGCTACAGAAAAATTAATAGGACGACTTGCCTGACTGTGAAAGCGAACGGTGGGTGAGACAACGAGATGGTGATGAAAGATGCCGAGCAATATTCGGGTAGGGGAGCCTCATCGAAGAGGTTTTGGATGAATGTTGGTAAAGGAAGGTGGTTGGGCTATGCAAGTGACATGGTGCCGGCGTCTGTAGACGGAAAAATAGATGATGAGACTAGTGGCGATGATGATGCCTAAGAGGCATTGAAGACATAAGGCGTGAGTGGAGGTGGTTGACTTTGATCAATTGAGAGGCGGTGATCCGAGCATGATGACAATCGAGTTAGACACACGTTGACTCTTTCGAGCTAGCGACTAGTCGTCTCTTAGTCAGGTCTATTATTTAATTGAATACGAGTAGAACATGTCATGTTTAAATCACAATTACGAAAGTTTTAGCATTTCACTAACAAGAAAAAGTCAAGAAAAAACTGAACAAAAGAAGAAAACAAAAAGAACACGCCTCTGACTCGGAGTTACTACAAAAGCTCGCAGGAAAACACGAAAGAAGTTGCAGGAAACGCCCCCGTCTCGTGGGCAAAGCAGTAACGTCTCATCTCTCCGCCCCGGCCCCCGGGTCACCCACAGGCAGGCGTAGCCAACCCAAGAACACCTGTTCACACGCCAACACCGCCGCCGCATCCTAGAGAATGGCGAATCTGCCGCCGTCCCTCTCCATCGGCCCGTCCTTCGCCGGGCCGGGGGCTCCGGCTGCGGCTCAGGCAGCTTCCAGGGACCAGGACATGGCGACTGCAGAGCAGCTCGTGCTCAACCTCTGCAACCCCGAGCTCCGCGAGAGAGCCCTCCTCGACCTCTCCAAGGTGATTTGCTACCCCGCCCTTTCTGACTCTTTCTCACCGAAGCCTCGTAGATGATAAGGTAGTGCCGTGCGCTGCGTCTAGGCAAAAGTTTTTTGGGCCTCGACGATCTAACGTAGGAAGGATGCCGTGCAGTTCACTTTGGTAGATTGGTGTACGCGGCAATCTAGGGTAAAAGACTGGTCTTACTACTCCTGAATCAAGATGTGGTTTCAAAACAGTGTCTTTCGATCTCCATTGCTGGTGATTTGTGCTCTAATTTTTGTGCAATTATGGCTTCCCATATCTAGAAAAACAATGAGAACTGCAAGATTTTTGGTGTGGTATAGTCATGCAGAGAAAGCAGTTAAGCTTTGGTGTGTGCGAGCACTTGATGCTTTTTTTTGGTATTTATTAATCTGCTTTATAGTTCTTTTAGAATATGTTCTGCCTGGTTGTATGAGAGAGTCACCAGTTTCCATAATCATAGCAAAGGTCATTTGCGAAGGGTGCGATAGCATGGTGGTAAGACTTCCCGTTTGCAAGTCAAAAAAAAAAAAGACTTCCCGTTTGGAAGCTGCCGGTCAGGGTTCGATCCCTGGTCTCGCACCTGAAAGAAGTCACTCATTGTGTGCTCAGTGTACTGGATGACTGCAGAATCTCTTTCTGTGTGCTCCTGGGCGAATGTGAAGTCGCTCCCTAGTTTGGGTACCCTCTTCTTAGAAAGGAACCTCAGGGGAGATGACCTTCAGGGGCCGAGTTTTCATAGCAAAGGTCTTTCTTTTTTCCCCAACTGGAGGCTTGATTTGTTTTGGTTCTGCTATGTTCACTTGTTCAGATGGGGATCTGGCCCTGTGAACTGGACGGGGGCATTGATAGTTGCTATGCAAATTGAATTGGTCATGCCCTGAATATTGGCTGGAACGTTACAGGTGGGCAGGATAATTTAAATTCTACTCTAGCCTAGATGAGACAATAAAGAAGGAATTCATTAGCCAGACATTCATGTTTTTGACCTAAGATTTAAGTATTTTTCCATGCGATACTTTTTCTATTTTAGCATCTTTTTATTACAATTGAAGAGGGACAAAAGAAATCAATTTAATATGTGTACATCTGCCTATATGTGTCATGGCTTGTTGTGAATTGTGATTTAAAGTTTGCGATGAAGCTAACTTAGTGCATGAAATCCCATAAATTCCTGAAGTTAACTATTTGGTAGATAGTTGTTTCTTCTTCATTATTATGTACTGATTCTGCGTATCTCACGCAGTAACTTGACACACTTGGTTACTTGGTACTGGAATATAAACTGATGCTAAAGCAATTGATTTTGTCAAGCAATTTTACAAAGAATATTAATTTGGAACTAGGTAGTGAAGTTTTCTTGGACAACTATGTTACTTGTTATTCTTTTTCCAGAAGCGAGAAATTTTTCAGGATCTTGCTCCACTTCTGTGGCACTCTTTTGGCACAATTGCTGCACTACTCCAGGTATGTCACAATTCTTTCATATTCAGAATAGGTCATGGAAACTTTGCAGCATAGCAGCTTTGGACTTTTTAAATACATTAGTACATGCTATTTAAGTCTGTGTGGTTGACCATGCATGTTGATTCTTTTCGTATGAAACTCAATTGAGGCTTTCGTGTATGTGTCCAATTCAATCTATGTTGTTACTTGAAATATGCAGGAAATCGTGTCAATTTATCCCTCACTTTCACCGCCAACATTATCACCAGTTCAATCAAACCGTGTCTGCAATGCACTTGCCCTGCTTCAGGTATGCTCTTTCATGGGAAATGAAGAAATCCCCACTCATGATACTTCCGGAGTTTGAATTGAATTATCTGTCAGTATTTTGTTCGCAAGTTATCAGGGTTGCTTTGATTTTAACCCTGGTATATTGAAAAAAACCCGCCAATAATATGATGTGAGCTGATGTTTTGAAGTATTATTTATTAGTTCAAGCTTCTTGATTTTATTTTTATCATGTACACCACATTATTTCTGGATCTTCCATTCACCTTTATCACTTTCATTGCAGTGTGTTGCAACGCACCATGACACTAGGCCCCCGTTCTTGGCTGGTAATTACTGCTATCATATTTAACAGAGACCACTATCACATTATAGCTATTTTATGATGGTGTATCTTTAAAGAATCGTCCAACTTTATTCCAAGACTATCTTGCTTGTAACATACATAAGATTAGTAATGCTGGCGATTCTGTTTGGATCACATCTAAGTAGTTCTGCATTAGAAGTTGGTTGCTGTACTTGGCTATATTTGTTTAATCTGACCGTGTTCATTTGTTAATAACTAATTGTCTCCTCTTGCAGCACAGATTCCATTGTACCTTTACCCTTTCTTGAACACTAACTGCAAGGCAAGACAATACGAGTACTTGAGGCTTACCAGCTTGGGTGTTATTGGTGCTCTTGTGAAGGTAATTCAAAGAATGAGTTAAGACAATTAAGAATGTATATAGATTTATATTTAGATTTATCTTTGGACTGGAAAAGATGGCGGATAGGTGAACGATTTGGCTTTTTGTATATTCCAGTCTCACTGATTAGATTATTTTATTGGGATTTCGAATCCTACAGATCCCTATATGAATCTGCTATGTTTTGAAGAGCTCATCAGTTCCGTAGTTTATTAAAGAGTTGTACTTATTTGCTTTTATCAGATATAATTTTGTAAGTAAAAATACACGATACACTTTGTCATATGCAGGTTGACGATCCTGAAGTCATTGCCTTTCTGCTGAGCACTGAAATAATTCCCCTGTGTCTGCGTACTATGGAGATGGGCAGTGAGCTTTCAAAAACGGTATTCAGATAGTACATTAACATTACACAAAACATAATATCTTCTAGATCTACTTATTTGTTATATTTCTATTATTGCTATCCGAAATGTGAATTGGAAAAAAGAACTCTTCTGAACCTTTTATCTAGCTCATTCTTTGATATATGATATATCAAACCATTTTATATCTTGAGTTACCAGAATCATGTAGCAACCTAATTTCATAATGCAATACTTCTCTTCTGTATGTTGCTGCATTTTTTATTTGCTTTGTACAAAAGAGATGATTTCATTCTTCAACTATCTTCTAAATTCCTGCTATATAGATTACCTTGTGGTAGTAGCTGATGATGTTGTGAATTCGAGAGAACCAAGAATCAAATTGGTTCTAGAATGATGATTTAGTTACCCTGTCAGGAAGATATTTGATCAGATTGTTTGATCTGGGAAGTATAGATCCGTGCTTCAGTTTCGCTAATTCAGTCAAGTTTACATGCAGGTGGCCACTTTTATTGTTCAAAAGATTATGCTTGATGACACTGGACTTCACTATGTATGTGCAACATCTGAGCGTTACTTTGCTATAGCTAGTGTTCTAGCTATGATGGTTGAATCAGTTTCTGAACATCCTTCCCCAAGGTTGCTGAAGCACATAATCCGCTGCTACCTCAGGCTGACAGATAATGCGAGGTTTGTGCTATCCCTGTGTGCAAAATTCGAATCTGATAACTGTTTACACGGTTTGCTAAAGGTTGTTATGTTTATGCAGAGCCTGTAGTTTGCTGCAGAAGCACATCCCGATCTCGTTGACAAATGGGACACTTAACAAGTACATTCAGGTGATTTCAGCTCCTCACAACATGACGTTTTATCATGTCTTCACCAAAGAAGCTTTAATTCAGAACTTATATTAGATTTTAACTATCAACTGACTCTAGATTTTACTGCAAACTCAGGATGAACTGACAAAGCGATGGCTCCAGCAATTGGTGCATAACATTAGCATCGCAAGCAGAGGAGGTCCTCTTACCGGCCTGGATCACATGATGGGGATGTGACTGAAGCCGGTTCCTGTTGTGACTAGGGCATGTCTTGTAGGTAGCCTAGGGAAAGCTATCATAGTTTGCCTTTCGGAGAATATAACATATGCCATTCTGATATTAAAGAGGATAGAATTTAGGTACTGTTGCTAGCCTGTACTAGCGCTGTAAAAATACAGGGAGGTTTTACTTGGAAGATTAGCATTTAAATCAAAGTTGAAACCAGTAAAAAAATGACAGGTTTACAAGCTACTCTTGTAAAGTTTTGCTTGCTATGGTGACAATCCTTAGCGTGTCGAGGTGATGAATTGGCAATGATGCCTTGCGAGTTGCGAATGCTTGACTGTAAATTTGCACTGAAAATCTGCCTGCTGAATTGATTTCGACGCAAATTACATTGGACAGTTGCTCGCTACTGGAAACTGAGATTGTTCCCTGACTGTGTATCCTCTTAATTTAACTATGGTTTTAGCTTGTTAACTGAAAGTATGGAGTGGACCCATCATATTTTCCAGTTCTACTGATGCGAAGAATGCAAGCAGGCCTTCTTTTTCTATGTACTGTTGGGAGTCATGCAGGTATCATATAGACTACACGGCTCATAGTCCCCCCCCCCCCCCCCCCCCCCCCCCCCCCCTTCTAAGTAAAGAAATGTGGACTATGGTTCATGCTTGTATCTGGGCTAGGTTGCATCTTTTGACCTGTGATCCATCTGTGACGTGGTGGCCCTTGACGCTCTCACAAGGCCATTTCAGTTGCCAACTCAAGTACTCAAGCAGCCGCTTAGCCGACTCCAGCAGCCAATCAGCCAAGCAACTCTCTGTGCCCGCCTACGGCTAACCAAACAACCAAATCGAAATCAAATTGCCCTAAAAAAATCTGAGTTAAATCATCAAACGTAAACGTATTCAGCAGCTTTGTTTATTCAATAGAAAATGATCTGTACCCTGATTAGCGTCTAACCAACCAACCCCACGAGCACAGCGGCTTGGGCTCGTCGCAATTAAGCAACTGAACCCGCCCCTCTCTGAAACTCTGAAGTCGTCCCTTCCGTCACCTCAAGAGCTCACTCTTGTCCTCCCCTGCCCCTCTATAAACCCGACTCCTCTTTCCCTCTCCCCTTCACCAGATCAAAACCCCGCATCCGTCTCCCGCGATCGACCATGGCAACCGCTGCTGCGTCCCAGGTACGCGCGATCCCCTGCCCCTCCCTTGTGATTCCTGCGCTTGCGCGTGGTGCTGACTTGCTCTCTCTCTGTTGACCTGCAGGTTCCTCTCTCCACGCCGGTCGGCTCGGATCGCGGCGTGAGGAGTTCCGGCATCAAGGTGAGTGTCTCGATGCCTTCGGTGCTAAATTTTCGCTCCTTTTCGCTTTTATTTTTCTTGGGGGGAATCTTGTGCGATTCGGTGGGCTCTGCCTCTGGGTTGGTGGAGTAAAATAGGCAGATTGATTCGAACATGTAGTACATACATCATATGTTGGATACCGCTACACGATTGCGGCCTTGTATTATTTTGATGCGCAGTATAGGAAGTCAAGTCATACAGTAATTTTCTCTTATGCAAAAGCCAGGCGTATCTTCAGTAATTGAGGGCTCTGGAAACTCGTAGCGTTCTTGTCAGTCATTTTCACTGTTGATACTGAACTCGTAAATCCATATCCTGAATGCTACAAACCGTGTGCTAAATAGGCCTTTTGCTATGCTCTAGGGTAACAACAATCTAAGCTTCAGCAACAAACAATGGATGGGCGCCACATTGGCGTGGGAGAGCAAGGCAATGTGGCCCAGGCATGCGAACAAGGTGCTCTGCATGTCAGTCCAGCAGGCGAGCAAGACCAAAGTCGCCGTTGTGCCACACCATCTGGAGAATGCAAAGGAGCCACCACTTAACACCTACAAACCGAAGGAGCCCTACACGGCCACCATTGTCTCAGTAGAGAGACTTGTTGGTCCCAAGGCTCCGGGTGAGACATGCCATGTTGTCATTGACCATGGTGGCAATGTGCCTTATTGGGAGGGCCAAAGTTACGGTGTGATTCCTCCTGTAAGTGTTCCCTTATCTTGATCATTTCCATTGTCACAGAGCATACTTTAGTCTTCTGCTTGCTTGAATGCTTGGTTTACTGTCATTTTCGGATAGTGAACTATCAATTGACTAAACATTGTTAAATTTATTATAGATATAGTACAGGTGCGGGAATTCACCCGCATTTCTTTCTAAGTCTGTATAAGTTGTTTTCAGTATGACGCACAATGTATTTTAGGCATAGATGAGAAAAATACTACAGTGTTGAACTGTTGATAGGTTAAGCATGCCTTACATGGCATCACTTTGTTATCCATTATGTCTTCCATTCACATTCAGCCCTCTGAACCTTGAAAGTTTTCATCTGACAGGGAGAAAACCCAAAAAAGCCTGGAGCCCCACAGAATGTCCGACTTTACTCAATTGCATCTACTAGATATGGTGATAATTTTGACGGAAAGACTGCAAGTTTATGTGTCCGCCGTGCAGTTTATTATGACCCTGAAACTGGAAAGGAGGACCCTTCAAAGAACGGTGTCTGCAGTAACTTCCTATGCAACTCCAAACCTGGGGACAAGATTCAGTTGACAGGTAATTTCAAGATGAATATAAATGCTTTCATGTCTGTTTATGAGAGTCTCCCGCTGCAATGAGTTGTGTACTCCCTGAAATTCACCTGTGGTGGACCATCCATTTCTGAATTATTTGATTCTTGATTAGGGTAACATAATTTGCAACACTACATTAGAGGTGAACATTAAGGCGCAGCAGGGGGAAAAACAAATGTATGTAGATTTCAATGTCACGGGTTTGCGGGCTACATTTTGATATACATGCGCAAAACATGACACCAGCCACCATAACCAGCAACAGACAAGTAACAATTATTAGCGCCCAAGAAGCAGACACTCTGTGCTGTACTATGATTGTGACCTTCACTTTATGTGGCTATCTTGTCTTGTCTCTTCTTGTTGGAAAACAGAACGCAAAGAGTTTTTGGTGCTGCGGTAGCTGCAGCGTTTCAGATGTATATTGCTGAATATATATAGCCTAATACCTCTAACTTCCTGATCAAGCCATACTTGGCCGCTACTAACAGATAGAAAGAATCAAAATAATCTAGATACACTTGCGCAGGGAATTAGTCAACACTTCTCCCGCCCAATTCCTCTTTTTCTGATAAGTAACAAAGATTCACAGTCCCATGATTAGTTATATACTTGTCTGATATCTTGTATGGCCATAGTGTTACAACACCGGACCATTTCTGTTTGTTGTAGAACAGAATACTGTACTTCCTGGGTACTCTAGAAGATGAATCCTAATTTTGTACATAAAACAGAATATTGTTTCTTGTGACTATAATTGTGCTTTCATATTGGTTCATGAAACAGATGGGTGTTCTAGCCTCAAACCATCTCACTATGATTTCTGTATGAGCAGGTCCTTCTGGCAAAATAATGCTCCTACCTGAGGATAATCCAAATGCCACCCATATCATGATTGCCACTGGCACTGGGGTTGCTCCATTCCGTGGATACCTGCGCCGTCTGTTCATGGAAGATGTCCCGAACTACAAATTCGGTGGCCTAGCTTGGCTGTTCCTTGGTGTTGCTAATTCAGACAGTCTTCTCTATGACGAAGAGTTCACAAACTATCTTAAGCAGTACCCAGACAATTTCAGGTGTGAAGAGTTCATTCATTGTGAAGCATTACAGAGCGCAGCACAACTGAGCTGGTTTTGTGCAGTTTATCGGTAGATCTTTATCTGACTCGGTTGTGTTGGATCTGTAGGTACGACAAAGCACTCAGCAGGGAGCAGAAGAACAGGAGCGGTGGCAAGATGTACGTTCAGGACAAGATCGAGGAGTACAGCGATGAAATTTTCAAGCTTCTGGACGGCGGCGCGCACATCTACTTCTGCGGTCTGAAGGGGATGATGCCAGGGATCCAGGACACCCTGAAGAAGGTGGCGGAGCAGAGAGGGGAGAGCTGGGACCAGAAGCTGTCGCAGCTGAAGAAGAACAAGCAGTGGCACGTTGAGGTTTACTAGGATATTTTTTATATATAAATTCAGGTAGTATGATTGTTCTGCTGCGAGTCAACACCATGAAGAGACACAAAACAAATGATTGATGATGAATGATTCTTGCGGTGGTGTAAAACTATCGAAAGAATTTCTTGGGGGAGATCGTAGAACCACCCAACATGTAACTCACAAGCTTCCGCATCACACGATGCGTGGAACGGAGCATGTAACTTTCAGCCGTCACAGTTGCAGTACAGTGCTTCCCTATCACGCGATTTCCATTTTTCAATATAAAGGTCACTGTCCAGGGTCGTATTATCATGCGTATGATGAATTGTGCTGACTTCAATTTGTTTAAACACATACCTCCTGGAGCCGCCAGCGTTTCTCTCTGACCTCATTTTGCCCTCAGGCAATCACTGTCATCAATCATCATAATGCTTGCATCGCTGCTATAATTCGTGAAAAACAAAAGAAGAGGAAACTTGCATTTCTTCCGCTCACAGCTTGCCCCCTCTTGTGACCAGAAGGATGGTTTCAGCACACGTTTTTTTTTCTTCTTCCCCTCCGAACGGTTCTGCACATGCTTTGTTCGTACCTGGAATGAATCGGTTGCGGACATGTTCACCTAACGCCACTACCACTGCTAATAATTCGTTCTCACTCCCCTGATGACGATCCACAACAAAATCCAAACCCCCGTCATGTCATTGCAGGAAACAAACGCGCGCGGCAGTTACGACCTGTCCCCAACCTGAAACGCCGCCCTGATCTCCCGGCGCCGCCACATCACACGAACCAGCAACCAACCCCTCGCATCGGACGGCCCAGAACAAACGCGGCCCCGCCTGACGCCGTCCGATCCGCGTCCCTGCCCTGCCGCGATCCGCAGCAGGGCCCCGCCGGCCGGCGACGCCCCCGCACGGAACGGTTTGCGCGCTGTCGCCGTTTCTCGCGCGCGCGGCCGCACTCCCGGCCACGAGCGTGACGAGCCTCTCCCCTGGCGCCACGCCACGCCAAGCCATCGCGTCGTCAGCGCGGAGTGCCATCGCGTCGTCAGCGCGGAGTGCTCGTTCGCCGCCTCCCCAACCACTGCCCCCTGCCTCCAGTCATTGTTGACCCCTCGCTGTCGCGCGCGTTACTGCTCCGACTCCGCTCCGCTTCACTCCCTACTTCCTTTCCCTCCCTCCCGTCGCGTCGCTGTCTCCCACACTTTGGCCTCGTTGCGCCCCTCTTATCCTCCAGTCTTGTCTCTTGCCACGCGCGATATTAGTTGGCAGTTACCTTCTCCTGCGGGCGGCTGGCGGCTGTCGAGTGTGGAGACGCGCGCGCGCAGGGGTGGCGGGCGGAAGGAGGCGGTTGCCGGCGGCGGACCAGGACGACGAAGCCATGGAGACCGTACAGCCCGTAAGTGATCTTGATCCGATCCCTCTTCTCTTCTACAACCCTCGTGTTTTCTCTCTGATTGAGTTGGTTCGAATTGGCTGTTCATCGTCCGCGCGGTTCTGTCCCGCTGACTTTGATCGTACAGTGCGACATGGTGCCTATATTGTTCCAGGATTCGATAGAGAATTTCTCTGTTTCTCTTAAACATGTCAAAGAAGAAACCAACCCGAGTGTTAGTTAGAACACGCGATTTGCTGGTTCGTCAGAAGTAGTCGTGGCTGTGGACAGTAACAGAACACGTATGAACAGAGTCTAATAATTGTTCTGTTTGTTTACTGGTTCCATTTCCTGTGAATTTTCAGCCTGACATCTTGGTTCAAAAAACGGTTTTTTTTTTAGCCAATCACTTCATTTCAACCAGTTTTAAATTTTGGCCTGTTTATCAGTTCTACTCTTACGGTTGGAATCAACTTGTGATCACTGTTCGGTAATTTTATTCGGTGGAAACATCCAATACCGGATCACTTAATAAAGTCTATCATTCTGATCGAGTTTTCACCTTTGTTCTACGCTACCTAATTCGGCTTCAAAGTCGGCGTCACCTTGTCTTTCATCAGATGTTGTACTGAACTGAAAGTCTGAAACCAAATTATGGTGCTGCAGGTACTGACTGAAAGGACGAACCCTTTGCTCAACAGATCAGCGAGTCCATCCGGTGCCACGCAGCTTCAATCTCATGCCGACAGCGGTGCGGGCTTCTACAACGGATCGTATTCTTTCCTTGACACCAGGCCCAGCACCACCAGATTCAGCAGCGGTTCAGTGACATCTGAAGATTCACCCAGGCTGCTGTCCTTCAAGTCCAGCTCCAGCCCCGACAACTACTCAGAATGGCCGGCAGCTTCGCGGTCCAACCGGTACCTCTTCGACGCGAATACAAAAACCCGTGGCGCCGAGTACCTGGATTTGATGAGGGTGGAGGTCGATGCGCAGCTCAGCAGGCTCAAGGGCGGTGTTACCGGTCTGGAGAGCTATGCCTTGCCGGACAATGGCCATGTGATCGGTGGTGCACACCTAGGCATGTCCCTTGACGTTATGCTGATTGAGATAGATGAGAGGTTCAATGCTTTGAAGCTGCTGATGGCTGCCGTGTTCCGGCAGGCTAGGGAGGTGGTTGGCTCGGTCAACGCGTCGATGTCTGATCAGCAGTGGGAGCATGAGATGCAGCTGGAAGTCTTCGGTGTCGCAATAGCCGAGTGCATCAGTGCCCTGCAGGAAGAGTTAGAGAGGAAGCTGTACGGGCAGATTTCTGTCACAAACACCATGAGCAACAATTGGAAGGAGTCCATAGCTCAATTTGCCGCTATGCGTGAAGACCTTGGTGTTCTTTCTAAACTGTTACTGCCTTCAGTACCAGAAGCACATGTTTCTCATAGTAAGCATGAAAGTTCAGGCAACAGGAGTAACAGATGGAAGTACAATTTCTTCGGAAAGAAATCAAAGGAGGACCTTTCTCCACGCGCTGAGGGAAGTAAGAGTTTCAGGAAGCAAAAGTCCTTTGGTTCAAAGGACGTCATCTCAGAAAAATCTGACTTTCGCCATCTCAACGCTATGAACAGAGAGGAAGTGATAGGTTATTTTAAGTCTGAGATCGGCAAATTGAAGAGGATGCACGAATCAGCATTGCAGGAGAAGACAGAAGAACTGTTCAGGTTCAAACGGGAGAAAGGGTCACAAGCTCTTAAAAATGACGTTGAATTTGAACCCTTGAGAAAGAAAATTCCAGAGATCGCATCGAGAATGGACCAAATCATTTCTAAGAATATAAAGATACCTGCAGTCTGCATGACTCATGATGAGCTAGATGAAAGATGCAGACTGGCAACCAGAATCAATGCTTTGTACTACGAAAATCAGCATCTTCGTGGAATGCTTGCAGAGAAGATGAAGGACGCTAGGGAATTATCATCTCAACTATCTGAATCGAGTAGGGAACTGTCTCTCCAGCTGTCGTCAGAAGAAGAGCTCCTGAGACAAATCGACAAAATCAAAGACGAGTATGAGGACCTTCGAATTGAAAGTGACGTTAGAGATGGACTGTACAAAACTGTTACAAGAAGACTGCTTGATGACTCTGTGAGCAACATGGATAGTGCTGCTCTGGATTTTAATGCAAAGGTATCTTCACTTGAAGCTGCAATCTGTGAAAAGGATAAGGCATTGTGTTTATCAAATGAAGAAAATCGTAAATTAAAGGAGAAGTTAGCGCAACTAGAAAAGGGGTGTTCGATCCAAAATCACCAACAAGATCAAGAAGTCATAAAACAAGAGAGTACAGAAATTATTATGCGTGATATTGAGGTGGAGCCTCACACATCACCTAGAAGATCCCACGTGCAAGATCTGAGGTATGATGAACTTGTTAAACTGAACTCAAGTTTGGGGATTGCACCAGGTGTTCTGAAGGAAATGGACAGTAAAAACCTGAATCGTTGTAGCAGTCTCACTAAGGATGAGCAAGAAAAACAGTTGGAGTGCATTCTGGTATCTATTATGAAATTGTCAAAAGAGTTTGTGGATATTGAGCAAAAACTTTCGGCAGATAGAACTGAAAACAGGTTCGTTCATTTCTTTTACAATTGGTTCCGATCCCAGGCATTTTCATGTCCTATTAATACACCAATCCAACACTATTTGACTTATTTAACAGATGTTTTGCTTTTCATTTTGATGAAAATTTCAGATCTGAGGATTTGAGCGACCATTGCAATCACATGGTAAAACAAGCTGTGGTTCTAACTAAAATAGGCCTCTGGTATAAACAAATGCTTGAAACAAGACGATTCGAGCTCCAAAAGGCAGAAGCCAAGGTACTTGTTTGTTAATATTGTCTGAAGAGACCTCTTGTGAAATATGATATCCTCAAGAAGTGAACTTCTGTTTGACTGCAACATGCAGTGTATAATTTTTATGTTCATCACACAACTCTGAAATATTTCCTATGTGATTCAGGTTGCCATCTTGGGCGACAAGATGAATGCACATTTGAGCCTTCTTCAGAAGATATATGTAACTCTTGATCGCTACTCTCCTACGTTGAAGCATCATCCTGTGGTAAGTATTGCTGTAAAATGTTGATTGTTAATCTTAAAGGCCCCTATCATTATTTCAACTGATAACAGTTTTGAGTGCTCAACAAAGAATATGTTGGAATTTTGTTTGCATCGTGTAGCTTTCTCTGATTAGTTTAATATAGATAACATCGAAAACTTTTAACATGGTGACCTTGTATGCAGCTGCTAGATACTTTCTTGAAGACATGCAAGCTTGTTGCAGATTTGAGAACTAAACAGAAGGAAGATGACACAACATAAACGAGGCAGTCAGGTGAGACTTCCCTTAGTAGCTAGTGTTTGTGGTCCATCAGGAAATATACAAGTCCTCATGGTGTTTTGGTAGGCATACTGACCACTGGATACCTTTGGCATTTCGCACCCAATGCAGGCCTCTAGTTGGCACTAAACGGGCGCAGCTGATATTTTGGCTCATGTGCACCATGTGGTCCTCCAGTTGTAGATCAAGTGAAGGATTCTGTGTTGCTAAGTTTTCAGATCCTGATCTGGATGTATATTTAAAAGCAATTGAATCAGCAGCTACCTTTCTCATCTTATGCAAGTCAGCAAGTACATACATTTCCAAACAACCTTCTTCCTTTGGATCATGTGATCAAGGGTGCAGTTGTGCTTGTGGTCGCTGCTTTTTCTGCAGATGACGGCAGAATTCTGAAATCACGCCCTGTACAGAAGAAATATCAGTAGCAGTGATTGGCCAGCTGATGTACATACGAGTATACGACATCGTTCTCACTTACTTGTTGAGTAGGGGTAGAGATAGCATTTTAGGCATCAGGCTTAGGCCATGTAATGTATTGAAGAATGCTCTTGACCTGCTAGATGTAAAGCACTCTGAAATTTGAAAGTATACAGTTATTCTCATTCTGTCTTGACTGTTTTCTTATGTTGGGATCCATAATTTCTTAGAGAGCTTTTGTGCATATGTTCCACGTACTAGCTTGGTGATGTTGCTCTAGAATAAAGACTTACGTGGACGAATATTGTGTCTGTCGGTGTCTCATGAGCCTTTTTCTCTTTTTGACTTGATTTTTTTTTTTAGCATATCTCTTTTTGACTTGATGTGAGATGCTCCCGGACTCCTCCGGAGTATTCAAAGCGTTTTCAAATCTTCGGGCAAGTTTGGACTGAAGCCCAGTTGTGGGTGTCAGCGGGGGCGAAAGGCCTAAGGAGGATCTTACCTTGAGGATGGATGCTTTAAGGAGTGAGTCTGTTGTTTGTTGGGTCCTTTTGTACTTCGTTTTTTCTCTTTCTTAATACAAAGACGTGCAATTCTATATTCGATCCATAAGGCTTCGGGCAAGATTTTACCCCTCTATCACTTCGGCTCAGCAGCCCAGTCTTAGCCCATGCTCACGAGCCGAAGTTTGGTATATTCGATCCATAAGGCCCAATTTAATATCCGTTCGTGCGTGCCAGCGTGACTAATGCTGTCCAAACAGGCCGTGCAAACGGGCCGGACCAAAGCACGTAATTTTTGGCCCGGTTCAAGCACGGCACGGCCCGTTAAATTTTGTGTCGGGCCGGCCCGGTAAAATATTCCGTGCCGTGCTTGGGCTGAGGGAGTGGCCCGACGGGCGGCACGAGCACGGCCCGATTAACTGCGGCCTGGAACAGCACGAAAGTAGCACGAAAACCCGATAGCACGAAAGAGGCTCATTTCGTTCCAACGGTCCAATCCAGTTCACCAACAGTCAAGCACAAAAGAGGCCCAATAGCACGAAAGTGGCCCAATAGCATGAAAAGGCCCATTTTCAGTGCAATTCTGTTTGAATTGAGCGGTTTTTTTAATTTCGGGCTTCACGTGCTCAATGGGCTTTACATGCTCGCGAGTTTAACAGGACGGCCTGGCATGGCTATCAATTTTCGTGCCGTGCCATGGGCAAATCGTCGCCTCCGCCCTGCGTAACACCAAGACTCCCTTCGCCCACCCCGTTATTTCCTTCCGTATGTTTTTTCTCTTCATCTTGCGAGCAGCCCAGTCGGGCCCATAACGTGGCCCACTCGTGCTCAACTATATCTTCTTCCTCCCGAAACTTCGTGTGCGCCTCGTCATCCTGCTACCGCCTCCTCTGTGCCCCACGTCGTCCGGCCGCCGCAGGGGCTGCGGCCTCAACGATTTGTCCGCTGGAGGACGCCTCTTCCAAGCACAAATGAGCTTCAATTCGTTACTTTGGCTTCTTCCTTGTGATTTGGTGTTCGATTTGGTGCGTTATGGTTTGAATGCCATCGGAATGCTCGATCTGGTGCATCTGCAGGTTCAAACCAATGCATTTTGAATCCATGTTGCCACTGGGATGCTTTATTTGATTGCATGTGTTTCGATTTTGCTGCTTGAATGTTTGATTTGGGGGATTTGCAGCCACGCCACTGCCCCTGTCCCAGTGTCTCCTCCTATGCTCAACAAATGGTTTCTCTGGTGGGAACATTGGGCTCATGTGGTAGAACAAATTAATTTCTTTGCTGGAACAATTAGATTCATGTGCTGGAACAAATTTCTTTCTCTGCTGGAACAATTGGATTCACTTGTTGGAACAATTTAGTTTCTCCGCTGGAACAATTGGATTCATACGCTGGAATAAGCTACTCTCTCTGCTGGAACAATTGGATTCATACGCTGGAACAAGCTACTCTCTTTGCTGGAACAATTGAATTCATACGCTGGAACAAACTTCTCTCTTTGCTGGAACAATTGGATTTATGCGTTGGAACAATTTAGTTTCTCTGTTAGAACAATTAGATTCATGTGCTAGAACAATAGTTTATATGTTTGGAAAAAAATAATTTGTAAGCTACGGCCATGAAGTCCGTGCCACCATTGCTGGCGATGGTGAACGGCATGAGGTGAGTAGCAGACCGACTGAGGTCGGGCAGGACAGGAGAATGCGGTGAGGGCGTGCGCGTACGCCTGCGGCAACAGAGCGTCGCGCGTGTGAGGCCCCGACGTTGTGCGCTCGCTATTGGGCCGGCTGGGCTGGGTGCCCCGGCGGCATCTTTCCAGATAGGCCGGGAGGGGGTGGGTGGAGGACGATTTCCAGTTGGCCAGGTCGGAGTCGAGCGTGCCCCCGTGCCATGGGCGAATGGCTCAGCACGGCCCGAAACTACACGTGTCGGGTTAATTCGTGCTCGGGCCGTGCCGTGCCGGGCGGCCGGTTTGGACAGCACACTGACTGACAGAGAGCGGAGGGATCGGATCCTCGGCAGTCAGGCATTGTGCAGTCACGGAGTCACCAGTGCAGTCGCCTTCTCCACCGTCCGATTGAGAAAAGGAATGGTGCTGCCCGCGACAGACTTTGCTCCAACGCAAGTGACCCAGAGCCGGGAGCCATCTTCCCCTTGGCTATCCTCAAGATGGAAGATGGCAATTGTTGTTGATTAGGGGACAAGGTGCGAGCTGTGGCGTCTCGTCCATTCGTGGAAGCTAGGGTCCTGACCGACTGATTCTTCGTCCATTTTATTCTCTCTTTCCAAACCCTAACCGCAAATTCATGAAATTTGCAAAAAATATTCATAAGTTGGAACAAAATTGATCACATATTTGTCTTCTTCATCTCACAATGAATCCATTTTGGTGGTCACCACCACCCATCCAGTCGGACCTCACCATTGGCAATGGATCTCCTCAAGCTGTGGTTGCGTTGCTGGGAAGACGGAGCCGAGCCGACAGTTGTTTGGCTGAAGCTGTTATCCCAGCCGTAGGATTCTTTGGCTCGGATCGGATGGGGGAGGAGGCGACTGCACAAGTGACTGCGCAGAGGCCGACTGCCGAGGATCCCAACCCAGAGCGGACGGCGGCGACCTCCTCCTCTCCCATCTCCTCGCCGTTGCCGCCGCAGGAGAAAGCCCGCCGCGCCGAGTCTCATTCCGGTTCGTTTCTCTCTCCTCTCTCTCTCTCTCTCTCTCTACTTACATTCCTTCTTGCTGAGCCCAGCCACGTTTCAAGTTTCGGCGCTTCCTCCCCCACGCTTCTAACTCTAGCGACGCTCCAGAATTGAATCGGGTTCCGTTGATGGGCAGCTTGCGCACTCCGCCGCCACCGCTCGTCGGAAGAGCGAGGGTAGGCTTTGGTTCTGGTCTCCGCCTTGCGTCCCACAGGGTCCTCAAACCCAGAGGTGCGGGCTCTTTGATTAAACCTCGCTTCTGTTGCTCCAGCCAGTGGTTCCTGAAGTTGTTGGCTAAGTTTCTTGGAATTGCGCTTTGTTTCCTGATTGTTCAGGGTTGACTACCACTTGCGCGATGAAGTCGTATAGGCTGTCCGCGCTCAGCTATGCTGAGGTTACCGGCCTCAAGGCGCGTCCTCGCATTGACTTCTCTTCCATTTTTGGCACGGTAAGATGATATAGAGATTAGCTATGTTATGCAATTACGTCGTTTCACTATAGTCTAAAAAACCATTGAATTTCCTTTCTCTTTGATTAGGTGAATCCTATTGTTGAGGATGTGCGTGTGAGAGGTGATGCTGCGGTGAAGGAGTAAGTGTTGCTGTTTTGGTTGAATTCACGGACAAATGATATATGTTCTTTAACTTGCTATGCTTGTTCTATTCAGTTATACAGAGAAGTTTGACAAGGTCGCACTTGATGATGTGGTTGTGCGCGTTAGCGATCTTCCAGATGTAGAGGTACTTGTTATCTGCAGATAAGTTCTGATGTGTCATGCCGATGTAGTAGATACAATTCCATGTTTCTTAACACATCATTTTTAGTGATACATTGCTTTGCAGTGTTAAACTAGTGTGTTCTTTTTTTGTTGTCTGACATGGTAAATTGTTTTGTTAGCTCTATATTTTTTCAATAGTACTAGCTTAGAACTAGGTTTTATCAGTTTACATTCGGGGCCTTCTAATCTATTGAAATAGGTATAACATGCTACTGTATCTGGATGCACATAATACTTATATTTTTGTTTCCTCTTGCTGGATGAGTTTGTCTGCCGCTTTGTCTTACCTGCATAAGTCTTGTAGCTTGATCCAGCTGTGAAGGAAGCCTTTGATGTGGCATATGATAATATTTATGCCTTCCATGTCGCACAAAAGTTGCCTGAGAGCACGGTTGAGAACATGAAAGTAAGAGATGGGGCATTGTTTCCATTTACGATTTTCACCTTTTTTTATATGCTCTTAATTAATTTTTTGCGCCCTTTTCATTAATATCTGAAGGGGGTACGATGTAAAAGAATAACAAGATGCATTGGTTCTGTTGGGCTTTATGTCCCAGGTGGCACTGCAGTCTTGCCTTCAACAGCATTAATGCTTGCTGTGGTATGCCCATCTCTACTTAAACCCTTCTCATGGAATAACTACTCACCGGTTTAAACTTCTGATATAGTTTCTCGTTCTGCCAGCCTGCTCAAATTGCTGGATGCCATATTATTGTTCTTGCCACGCCACCTAGTCGTGATGGTAGCATATGCAAGGTACACTTCCGGCACATGAGACTGCTTCAAGTTTTTCTTTTGGAGGAAACAATTGTTTGCTGGACAATTAATTAGTAATTATTCTTGTTGTCTGCAGGAGGTTCTGTACTGTGCAAAAAAAGCTGGTGTTACACACATATTGAAAGCTGGAGGAGCTCAGGTAGGACATTTGAGATTATTGTGTGCTCCATTATGTAGTTTGGTGCTCTTAATGCTGTTTACTTTCAGGCAATCTCAGCTATGGCATGGGGAACTGCATCGTGCCCAAAGGTACTTGAGATCTATAAACTTACCAAATACTCCCTCCAATCTTTTTTTTGGTAGGAAGTAGGAACAGAGGGAGCACTTGTTTAATTTTAGCGTTGATATATTATGTCTATATTCTGGTTTCTAACTATACATACATTTGTGTGCTTGTTACATAACTTTAAATAAATAAGACTCCATCAACTTTGGAATTTTCTATGGGGCATGCCATTTTCTTCTAACACCAGTTGGAATGTAGACATGACTAACTGAGCCGAATTCTTATTTCGAATCTGTGCACTCTGATGCAAGGTCACCTAACCTTTGCCAACTTTGTTTTTGGCTCTGTAGGTTGAGAAAATTTTTGGGCCTGGTAACCAGTATGTCACGGCTGCCAAAATGATTCTTCAGGTTTGTTCTGCTCATTCCGCTGTGAAAAAATATGACCATGGATCCCTGTCTTTCTGAATTCCAATTTATCTTTGTCTATGTGAATTTTTGTGGTGCTGATTATTGTTTGACTGCAGAACAGTGAAGCTATGGTATCTATAGACATGCCTGCTGGCCCTTCAGAAGTTCTAGTCATTGCTGATAAATATGCAAACCCAGTTCATGTTGCTGCTGATCTGCTATCTCAGGTACATATATTCATTGATTGTCGTATCTGCTTTGCACTAATCGTCGTGTAGAGCCGTAGAGGTCATGTTTGCTCTTTGAAATACTGAACATTGTGTCATCGATGTAGTGGATGTAGAGGTCATTTTGTAATGGGGAGCTCAGTTTACCATATTCACAATATATGTCATCCCTTTTAGCTGGTCAAAATTATTGTAGGCAGAACATGGCCCAGACAGTCAGGTGGTTCTAGTTATTGCTGGAGATGGTGTTGATTTGGGTGCCATTGAAGCAGAAGTCAGCAAGCAGTGCAATGCTCTTCCAAGAGGTGAATTTGCTTCAAAAGCACTAAGCCACAGTTTTACTGTGTTTGCCAAAGATATGGTTGAGGTAATTCTTCATTTCTTCATCAATGGCTTCCTGCCACCTCTTGCACCTAAACCGCCAGTGCTTATCATTTGTGTTACAAGCGCATCAAATTTCTACTGTGACCTAAATCCTCACATGCTTCACAATTCTGCTGCACAATTATCAGTACCTTTGACTTTTGTTTCTTCCTTTTGCAGGCAATATCATTCTCAAATTTGTATGCTCCTGAGCATTTGATCATCAACGTAAAGGATGCTGAGAAGTGGGAGGTGCTCATTGAGAATGCAGGTAGGCATATTTATCCGTATTCTATATGGCTACAGCTTCTGTTCAATCCCAATCTAAATATTTTGTTTTCAAATGACAGGGTCAGTTTTCTTGGGACCGTGGACCCCAGAGAGCGTGGGTGATTATGCAAGTGGAACAAATCATGTCCTTCCAACTTATGGTTATGCGAGGATGTACAGCGGCGTATCTTTGAATTCTTTCCTGAAGTACATCACTGTCCAATCCCTAACAGAGGAAGGGCTGAGAAGGCTCGGTCCATATGTTGCAAAGATGGCCGAAATCGAAGGGCTTGAGGCGCACAAGAGAGCTGTTACCCTCAGGCTGCAAGAGATGGAGGCGAATGTGACCGTGTAACTGCTCCCTTGATCCATGATAGTGTTAAAACTGTGTGAATGATGATATCTTGGGTTCCTGGATTCATTAAAGCAAATTCTCTATGGGCCTTTGGGATGCTGGAATCTTTCTGTGATTCCTGTGAATGAATAATCGAACCAGTGGTGTGTTCCAAACAGGCCCTGAATGTTGAAAGTGGTGTTTCAACTGGTGTATCAAATAATGGTCATGCTATTCGGACCATCCTTTTGGGAATAAACTTGTGCATAATGTTTTTTATTATATGCAGTGTTCCTTTTTTCTTTTGAGTCGGATGCTTTCGTTAACCACGAGCATCAGGCAAATCTCCTGAGACCAGTTCGGTTACAAAGCTTGGTGCTTGGCACCAGAACACGTGCTCGCCATCAGGCAAGGCGCTTAGCACAGCCTAGGACAATCTGGGACCGATGTAGAATTAACTCCACCGCATGAGGTCAGAAATAAGAGCACGACCCAGATTAGCAGCGTCTGTCTCCAGCTGAACACAGGGCATGCCAAGAAACGCTGCCCTCTCCAGTCCTTTAAGCGCTGCAATGGCGTAGCATGCAGTGCACTTGAGACTCGTGAGATGTTACCAGCACCGCCTTCCAAGGAAATTCCATTTTGATGACTCAAGAAAGGAACAATCAACATTCAGCTTATAGACATTATCACTCAGAGGAGTCCATCTTTTGCTCTCGGGCTTTGCTTCTTTTTCAGGTTCTCTAGCTTGTATGCTGATTTTACACAGAGACGACCAGCAGTATCATAATGCCAACAGCCAAGCCGACCAATATTTGCATGCCTTCACCAATAGGGATAGTTAGCATGACTTTCAGCATCTTCCGGCCAGAAAGTATCATTTACTAGTTGCTCATCCCAACCTCCAGTACGGAATGGAGTGTTGCTCTTTTAGCAGTTGCTTCCTCTTGTTTTTGAGAGGATTTTTTTTTGACTGGATTTTTGAGAGGATGTTGATGCACAAGTCAACTGGGCTGCCTCACCGAACCGCTTCAAGGCTCATGGCCCATTTCAGCAAGGACATCAGTTGATACACACCAGTTTGGGTCTGGCCCGGACCATTCCACCCAAAGCGGGCCCCTCGTCGTCTCTAGTGCCGGCCTCCTCTGCCGCGGCGGCCAGGCACGACGGCGGCGTCAGGCGGAGCACGCCCAGAGCGAGCCAGCCGGTCCCGGGAGACGGCTGGAGGAGCCAAGTCGCGATCCCGGACCTGGGCTGGCGGTGGAGGGCGGCGGCGGACCGGAGCTGAGTCCCGCGCGAGCTCGCGCGAAGGGCGGCCGGAAATCGAAGTGATGGGCGATGCGCAGTTAGAAGGGGAGGGACCGCGCTGCGTCGGCTGCGGCCGGCGCGTGAAGACGCTCTTCGTGCAGTACTCCCCGGGCAACATCCGCTTGATGAAATGCGTAAGCCACGCGAGCCCACCCCTCCCTGATCTCAACCCTCGGTGTCGTCTGCCTCTGAATGCTGATACGTCATACATGCGCAGGATAGTTGCAAGGCTGTTGCTGATCCCTACATCGAGTGCGAGTTCATGGTACACTGATTGCTGAACTGTGCAGTGTACATTGCAAATTCCATGCTCTCGATTACGTTAGCCACTCATTTTTATGCGTACATAACTGACGCCTTGAAACTTGTTGCTCCTTTATAGATCATCTTGATTGATCTGATCCTGCACAAGACAAGGGCATACCGCCATCTTCTGTTTAATAAGCTGAGCATGGGCTCGTCTGTTGACAAGGTATGAATCTACGTTACGTGAATGCACTCTGTTGCTAATTTGCATTCTTGGCGAAATTAAAGTGGACTTGGTTGATAGCACCTGTAAATTTTTCTTAGTTCATTTTATGAAACTACAAATGATCATCTAAAGCATGTGTACGTTATACTTTGACTTGCCTTCAGTTATGTAGTAAAACAATCATTAGTTGAAATGCATACTTGAGTATTAAATGTATGGATGGGTCCAGACATGGTTTGGTCATCATTTTTCATCTTACTGTCGACTGCTCTATCTGAAATCTATTTGAAATACTGAATTGCCAGGAGTGTTCCCCTTTCTACACGAGTACATCCATCGTAGACTAACTACTTATTATGTTTTACTCATTTTACTGTCTACTTCTCTTATATGCTGCTTGAGAATCTCAACCTTTGCCTTTTTATTTGTTGATGATGTCCCTGCCTGCGCATGTGTGACAGCTTTAGGCTTTTAGGACTGGCTGATCCATCCAACAAGGATAGAAGGGCAGTGTGACACGAAACACGTAGTTCTATAGTTTTCATAAATTCTAACATTTTGGTTTCTAAATCGCGCTGTCCTAATTTTCCGTCAGCTTGTAATATACTCACGATATCTTATACTTCCCTTCATGAACTTGTTCAGTGGGTCCAAAGTCACAAATTCTATGCTCCTGACTGTGTTCCTGTTTGCAGGGAATGCTTTACTGGTATACTTTGATGCATATTGCCCTTGACACTTGTATCCATTTTTACTAATAAATCTTGTAGCTTCATTTATAATTATTTTCAGTTATCTGTTCTACCTAAGCAATCCATAACTATGTAAGTCAGAATATCTTTTTTGAAAGGAAACAGAGCCGATGGGGCTTCTTCTACGAGCATTTTCTCGACAGTTTTTAATTGCAGTGAGGTGATCATAGCCGAAAGCATTCAAATAATTATGTTTTTACTGCTCATTATCTTAACAATGTGCTTGACATTTTGTTTCTCTCTAGGTTGTTGGCAGTGCATTGTTAGGAAACATCATATTTATGATCATGTTATTACTGGGAGTGCGATTTATTCTGAAACTATCTTTCAACATTATGAGGTACAGCTATATAGCCTTATATCCGGAACACCTGTGGAGTGGGAGTTTAAAACTAGCATGGCACGCTTTCCACTCTTAATAAGTTTTCTTTGTTGGTAGTTCATTCTGTGTGAAACTGGTCTATAAGCCTTTCCACTGTACTTGTATAGCTATTAGAGATCCTGTAACAGGCTAATCGTACATTATGTTCTACTTAGAATGTATCAGATATCATATTTCATTTATAATTACTTTGTTTTCCATGGAAACTTTAACGATTTCTTAATACTCAGGTATAGGGAGGTTTTGTTTGCCATCATGATTTCAAGCTACTTCAAGTGGTTTCTTTTGACTATGATGGTATAAACATTCTTTTGGCATATTATGGATTCCTTGTTCAGGTATATCTGTCAAATTTTTATTTCGAAATTGATTATGTGTTTTTGCAGGTTTGGGAGTTTCCTTCATCTGTTATATTCATTGTTGAAATGTTTGTTCTCTCCTCAAATGTTGTGGCCCTGAGAGGTATGCACATTTCTTCCATGTAAATTGCCGCCTTCCTGAATGAATACTTTTTCTGATGTTTTTAAGCTGGTTGGATGGGTACACATGAATACCATTCATGGTAGATTCTAAGTATTATTCTTCCATGAATAAATCACCACCTCTCATTATTTTCCGTATGTTTTCTAGATGTTTGGATGCTTATATGCTGGATATCATAGATGATTATCCTTGACCTTGTCAAGTTTCTGTTCTATTCCCTAAACGATTCTGCCATTTTCTCATACAAACATGTATCTGTATCAAGTGCTCCCAGCCTATCACATCACTATTGTATCCCACAGATTTGATCAATAGGTCTGGACTTCATCTTCAACATTTAGGCCTTCACATCTTGCCTCTCGATCTGTCATTATACCTTGAGAAGTAGAAAGAATAGCAATTCCCATTCCGCCCAAAACTTTAGGAATTCCTTGATCCGGACAACTCGTGGCTAAGGTCCATTCGAATTTTTTCTGAACTGATATCCACACTGAGCCCTGATAACCACGTTGCATCCCCCCCCCCCCCCCCCCCCCCCCCCCCCCCCCCGGGTTTACACCTACGCGAACTCAACAGTATGATATGATTCATATAATGCTTGTGTGGAGTCGTTGTGCTCCCATTTTTCGACACTTCAACAATTATGTTTTTATTTACTGAAATTGCAGCTGCCTTATTTCTTTGCTGAACAGCAAACCTGTTCAACGTTGTGAAAACTGAACGTGTTGTTTCTTTGCAGTTGTCACGCAGTTTCCAAAAGCCCATTGTTTTGTGGTCTGCTTCGTGGCACACGCGGTAAAATACCTGACCGAGAGATGGATCCTTGGGACGTCATGAGCCTAAATCATCCTGGGGCTTCAAGCACGGTCCTATTCAATGGACGGAACAGTATCCGTCCTTGCTTAGCTTGCTGTACAGTTTGTTGGAGTGACTGTGCTGTGTTTATGAGCTCCCGCTTCAGCTAATCATTCCCGATGAACTCTTTGACTGTGTTGCACCCTCCTCGTTGAGTTGTTGTGGTCTTCTGGACCATGCTGGGCCTGGACGGCTTTGTGTACCACTGTACCACTTGTTGTGCAATCTATTCAAAGTGTACTTAAGCGCAGGGATGGGTATGACATCTGGTTTGTTGGTAGCTGCTGAGGTGTGCCGCTCGTTGGTCTCTGTCGCCTACTAATGGCCTAGGTAGCTACTGCCTCTTCTGTTCATGAAAGTGCATATCGCGAAGGGGCCTCTCTGCATTGTTTTGCTTTGGCATTTCTGTAAACATGCTCGATGATAGCCGGGCACGAGCAGCAGGTAAAGCAGTCCTCGAGTCTTTCGGTGGTGCCAAGTATTGTTTCTTTGAGTTGGACGGCTTTACAGCAGTAGAATTTCTGGAGTTCAGTTGAACTCAGAATCCTGAACAGCTCAATTCAAGGGCTCCTGAACAGCTCCAATCTGTTTACTGGGAACAGTGGTAACCCAGAAACTTAGAGAGAACATTGGATTGGGGGCCCGGGACACTGGTAGCCGGTATTCAGAAGCAAATCCTTATAAAATCAGGAAAAATCCGATGCCATTTGGAGCATGTAACTGTATATGAAAGTTCGCGTCAGTAATGCACCGTCCACGCTTCAGCGCATGACGCTCGCTCACGTCAAGCTCTGGAACACTACTTGTGGCGCGGCAATAACGCGGGCGACATGGACGTCTCGCGCGTACGACAGCGCCGTGCACGCGCACGGGCGGGCGGGCACGTTGTTGCAACAGCGCCCTTGACGTCGCCGTGCACCGACACGCGAGCGCATTGCTTTCCATCGGGCTGCATGGAGGTGAGAGTACATGGCATCACTTGCTATGAGATGATGGATGGATTGCCTGGATTGCGGTATTGTTTTCCTGAATATTGTGTTTTTCCTGTGAAGTTGATTGTTTTCTGTGAATTCCCTCTTCATCTGCCCTTGGCCCTTCTTTCAGGTTGCCTGATACTAAAAAAAAATTCGATCCCTATGTTTCACAATACTTGTGATTCTAGGTTTGGGCACCTAAAACAAGAAGAAGTGAAAAGAAAGTAGTACACAAAACAAGAAAGCATAGTGCAGTGGACTAGTTGGCAGACTTACATATGGCTGTATGGACATCACTACTGAATTCCTGGTAGCCTCAATTTGCTGTCAACAAAGGTCGTGGCGGTTGTTTAAGGCCCTACTTTTTTTAAAAAAAAAAAATCTTCTAGACACTTAGCAAACGACCCCTAAGATTCTACACTTGATTTTGCCTCCTAATCCAAACCCCTCGCACGATCAAGTGAAAGTCTTTCTTAACAATCGTGCTCCCTTTTTATATATATCTTCTGGTCTCCTGGTTCTCATGATGTGAGTAATATTACCAGGTAGATAGGGGACAGCACTGCTTAGTTAAGCTAGCTAACACGCTCTTTTGGACGTAATCTTCGGTTGTAAAGGACGCGTCCTCGATCATTGCCGGTCTTGTTGCGTCGTGATCATCGCGTCGCCACTTCATTAACAGGTGGATCGGGTACGTGCGCACTCGTTTCTTGCTAGCTACTAGTTCCGCTCACATTATCCTATTGCAGTGGCCAAACGAAACAAAATCCTTGAGACTCTCATGGCGCCTCCACTCAGACATGTTCATCACATATAGTTACATCCTCCAGTCACCCATAAGAAAACTTTTCAACGCTTTTGGAGGTCGTGTCTTGCGACGTCCAAAATGACATGTTTTGGCGAACGGAGAGGTATCACAGGATCAGTGAAAAAAATTGTAGTCATTTGCTCCACGCTTAGACTGACATGCTGACACCTGGCTGATTGAAAGAAATGATTGCTATAATTATTCTATCAAACGAGTTGATATCTGTCTAAAGTTTAGAGTGTTCACAGAACCTTTTTCAGGAGAATGGTGAACCCTAGTCACACCAAACGTTTCCCAAACTATCAATCAAGACGGCAGTTTTGGCAGGCCAAGCCTTATAGAGTGATTCATCTTCTCTCTCTCTCTCTCTCTCTCTCTCTCTCTCTCTCTCTCTCTCTCTCTCTCTCTCTCTCTCTCTCTCTCTCTCTCTCTCTCTCTCTCTCTCTCGGACATATATACTCTCTTCCGCTTTGAGTGGCAACGAGTAGTCATGACTCATGAGCAATCATAGAGAAGACATGGAAAAATTAATCCAAAACTTTCTCAAAGTTTCTTGTACACATTGCCACCAAATACCTTTGTGCCGTGTGTAACTTTCTTATCTCCTGCAAGTGGTGTCACCTTCAGTCATGTATATATTGCAACAAGAAGTGGAGTTAAAACATTTTGCCGGCCTTAACATGGATCAAGCTTTTTCTAAAGACTGACTTTTCATAAGGCAAGACAAGCTGCACACTGTTGCAAGTTATAGAATACATGAATCAGGGCATGAGACGAAAGCATCTTTCCCTTTGTCTAAAGAACAAGCAAAATAGAGGGGAAAACAACTTACTGAGCGAGCTATATATTCATACACTAGTTTTTTCCTGCTTAGTAACCAAATTTCATGACCAAAGGTCCTTTTGTGCACCAACCAAAAGCTTCTTCACAGAATTCAGCACTCCCTTGTGCATGATTGCACCGCAATAAACAAAATCTCACCAGAAAAATCCTTGTCCTAGTCATGTAGATTGTAGATGGGCATCATGGAACCTGCTTTTTGGGGGCCACTACAACTTCTGCACAAACGAATTGGACTTATACACGTACACAAATCATGCTATTCAACCAATCTAATATTAGGTACAGTACAGTCACATGAAGGTACACGATCAATACGATTGTTCCATTTTCAAAGCAAGGTGATGCCCAATTTTTTGCAACATTCGAAGTGCCTACTATCACAAATCCTATGGCATTTTGTCCAGGTGTTGGTTCTTTCGGAACAAAAGATGAAGGAGACAGAGGAAACTGATAAAAAGATGGAATGCGTGTATGATATTGATTTATCAACGATTCTCATTGGCCTATAGCCATATTCCTGACGTTGACATGCATGCCAGAAAGCTTAAGCAAAGCTGCAGTCAAAGGCACCCGTGGGAACTTTTGTTGCTAATGCCAAGCACCAACCGTTTCTTATGGTTGGATAGCTGGTAGCATGGCTATAAAATCCTTAATCATGTCGAACACAACAAAACAAACTTTGCTCATCACACTAGAATTTTGATAGGGCTAAAATAATTAAAATACAAAGGGAATGGCGCCTACATCTTAATGTCTATGCTCTAGCTAGCTCTAACGTACGACTTGGGAGTCTACATTTCTACAATATAGAGATATCGAGGCAGATACGTACGTTGATGTGGTGTTGTCATGTACTACGGTTTTGATTTGATGCCTTAACAATACCAAATCATTTAGTTTTTCCCGTGTGTATCACGATTTTTTGTTTCTACGCAATAGTACACACTTTCTTTTTAATAAGGGGAAGAAAATTTGATTGAGCTAGGACCTGGAGGAGGGGCCAGGCTATATAACAGTCCTTTTGCCTCCTTGTGGCTTTGTGGCCCAATAATATGGTAATAAGAAGGAGGCGATTCACACCCGACCCGGTTTAGTAAATAAAGTATGTAAATGTATAAGTTCTATATTCACTAAAAAAACACAAGAAGTGAATTCTATGAGTTCCCTCTAAAAAAAAGGTACATTGTATATTCTGTCCATCTTAAAGAAAGGCTACAAATTCTCTCGGGTTGTATTTAACATGCGGATCACCAATGGCAGATGGATTCAAGCAAAACACAAAAATAATGAAATGCTCTATACTGGCGGGTACAGTAGGACACTGCAGCGCAATACATCCAACGGAGAATATGAGAGAAATCGACGCAGTGATTCACCCTGCCAGTAGAAGCTCCCGCTGCCACGCATGGCGCCGCACACACCGTCGTGCGTCGTGCATGCATGCATGAGTGCCGAGCATCGTCATAACTCCACTGCGCGCGTATGCAATTATAAATACTGCGTATATATAGCAGTACCAGTAGCTAGATAAGCAGCGGATAAAGAAATCACACCCCAGTGCCATATGGGAGATGGAATCTGCAAGAGAAGTGTGTGTCTCGTCTCGTCTAGCACGGCTCGAGATGCCTGCTTGATGATCTCTTGACTGTTCGCAGGCAACGGCGAACAGGCGCATGCAGGTACGCATAGGATGCCGGCCGGACTGACAGCGCGGGCCACGCATTTATACTAGTCGCGGCCAGGACGGTCGAGCACGCGAGTGGTACCTAGAGGCGCATGCAGCAGAGTGGCAGATCGGCCGCCGCGCGGTCGTACGGGCGGTCAGGCGGGCGGGCGCGGCGAGGTAGTACGTACTGCGGCCGCGAGCGCGCCGTGCGTGGCGGCAGCGCGTCGCGCGCCGGCGCGGGCGGATCCGTCGCGCGAGCGGCGCTGTCTCCGCGCGCCACGACACGTGCCAGCCGCCAGGCCTCCGTACGCGGCGCCCCTCCCCCCCACCTCGTCGCGATCGCATCTCTCCACGTACGCGGCGCGTAGGGTTGTCTTATCGTCTGTTGTCTCTGCCGTTCGCGCGCGGCCCATCGATCGAGCGCGAGGCGGCCGTGAAGCAGAGCAGAGCAGAGCAGGGGACGAGGGACGCCGAGCACCATCCGCCACGCGACCGTACGTGGAGCAGAGCAGGGGACGAGCGCATCTGCCGAGAGCAAGAGCTCCCCAGCCCGGACGGACGGTCCGGACCCCCCAAAAAAACTCCACTTCTGCGCGGCGGGTTGTGTTCTGGACTTCTCGTGCGGCTGCACCGCGCGCACTGAAATCTTTGTTGAACCGGAGTTAGCACCGTGGAGTGGGCGGTCAGCCGCCGCGGAAACAGAACCACTCCAGACTGACGGACTGACTGACTGACTCATCATCGGAGCGCAATTAATCCGCCCGCCCATGCACCGGCTCCGCTTGTGCTGCTCCTGCATCACCGCCGGCACGCACGAACGGAACGAACCGCACTCTTATACGATCGAGTTACTACTACTACGACGTGCACTGTTCACACGCTACGGGAAATGTTGTCAATTAATTACTCCTGTAACAGTAATTAGCAAAGTTACAGCAGGAAGAGTGACACGAACCAACCCGGTCTCGTTAACTACCGCGCCCGGTATCGCGCCATGGCGCGCAGGGTGGGTCAACGCCACGAACCCACGCCCTCTATAAAACCTCTCTCGCGTGCCGGCGGCAACTGCTCTGCTGCCGCTGAGTGCTCTCCACGCCCGCACATATCGCAAAACCCCGATCGATCGAGCGACCTGCAGCTGTACTGCGCAGTAGTCCTGCTGATGGAGATGGAGGCTCCACCCGGCGCGGGGCTGGACGTGGACAAGCTCACCTACGAGATCTTCTCCATCCTCGAGAGCAAGTTCCTCTTCGGCTACGACGACCCCAAGCTCTTCTCCTCCTCCTCTTCCCCCGCCGCCAACTCGCCGGGGGTCGCCATGGCCGCTGCGGCGGTGGGGTCAGGGAAGGCGACGCCGGTGCGGGTGCTGCCTGCGCCCGCGGCGGCCGCGGGGAAGGTCTGCATCCTGTCGATCGACGGCGGCGGGCGGGCGGCCGACGGGCTTCTCGCCGGCGCCGCACTGGTGCGGCTGGAGGCGTCGCTGCGGCGGCGCACGGGCGACGAGCACGCGCGTCTCGCCGACTTCTTCGACGTGGCGGCGGGCTCCGGCGCCGGCGGCGTGCTCGCGGCGATGCTGGTGGCGCGCGGGCCCGACGGCCGCCCGCTCTTCTCCGCCGAGGACGCGCTCGCCTTCCTCCTGCGCAGCCTCCGCGGCCGCGGCGGCACCTGGTCCGCCGGCTCCGGCGGCCGCGGCCTGATGGGCGCGCTGCTGTTCCGGCGGCCCGGCGGCGCCGCCGCCGCGTTCCGCAAGCTGTTCGGCGACCTGACGCTGCGCGACACGGTGCGGCCCGTGCTGGTGCCCTGCTACGACCTCGCCACGTCGGGCCCGTTCCTCTTCTCCCGCGCCGACGCCGTCGAGACCCCCGCCTACGACTTCCGCCTCCGCGACGTCTGCGCCGCCACGTGCGCCGGCTCCGACGGCGGGTCGTCCACGGCCGCCGTCGAGGTGCGCTCCTGCGACGGCGCCACGCGCATCGCGGCGGTGGGAGGAGGCGTCGCGCTCGGCAACCCCACGGCGGCCGCCATCACGCACGTGCTCAACAACAAGCGCGAGTTCCCGCTCGCCACCGGCGTCGGGGACCTGCTCGTCGTCTCCATCGGCAGCGGCGAGGCCGACCACCGACCCGCTGCGTCCACGTCCGAGATCGTCAGGATCGCCGCCGAGGGCGTCGCCGACATGGTAAGATCAAACGAGCATAATAGGACATGCCTCTCGTTCTTAATTTGAGCTGCTCTTGCTAAGAATGCCTCCTCTCTCGCACCTGACGCCAGGTGGATCAGGCCGTGGCCATGGCGTTCGGACATAATAGGACAAGCAACTACATCCGCATACAGGTCAGTGCGTGCACCGTCACTGTCCTCTCCTCTGCTTCCTTTCTTTCCACACCGAGCACTACCACTAGGCCGTCTCAGTGCGAGGCGTGCACGCGACGCACTCGGCACGACGACTAACCCTTTTGATCGATGTTTGCGCGCGCAGGCGACGGGGACGCCGCGCGCGAGCCAGGCGAAGGGCGGCGGCGGCGGCGCGGCGGAGGAGATGCTGTCGCAGAAGAACGTGGAGTCGGTGCTGTTCCGCGGGAAGAAGGTGGCCGACCAGACCAACGCCGAGAAGCTGGAGCGGTTCGCGCACGAGCTCGTCAAGGAGCGTGACCGCCGCCGGACCAGCCCGCTCTCGCCCGCCGTCGTCAAGCAGCAGCCGACGACGCCCGGGTCGGACGCGCCGCCGGCGTCCTACTCGAACCTCGTCAGTCACATGCTCACCAGCATCATGTAGAGCACCAGCACGGGTCCGGTGAAGCGTGCCGGATGTTTTAGCTAGCCACCTCCTAGCTTTTACGTTCCCTGCTGATTTTTGTAAATGCGTTTGACAAAATGGCGCCCGCTGCGAGTGATCTGCAGGGCCTCTGTATCCTCAGAATGATATCGCGGCTTGTGAGTTTGAGCATACAAGCTGTGATTGAACAGACCCGGGAGGGAAATAATATAGATCACAAAAAAGCAGCTGTTAATTAGTTCTAACACTCTTTCACTTGAAGGCAAGTAAAATCATGTCATGATGGAGTGACCTATTTAATCTAGACAGGCAGAGGTAGCTGTTGCGAAGTCGATGGAAGTTGTTAATCCATCGTGCACAGAACAACGTTCATGAAACTCCACTTGCTTGGGATCACATCTCTGGTATAGGTCATGCCTTTTTCCCTTCCAGAATAAAAAAACAATAATAAGAGAAGATACTACTAGCTGTCACTCTGCTATCAGATGTTCACACAGAAACATGGAATATGTCGCCCTCCCGAAGTAACCTTTTCTTTACCTGAAGCATCATTATCCGATCCAGACATGTTCGTTGTGAATGTGCCTGCCGTTTTGGAACTCAGAGCAAGTAATACTCCACAGTTTCAGGCTTTCAGATACACTGTTCCTGCTTCTCTAGGAGTTCACACTTGTTTCGAGTCCCAAGTTCTTCAAATCATGCAAAACTCAACCAACAACATCATTCGCCTTTTCACGCACACACTGACACTAACGTTGCAGAGGTAAACAGAACATATTCGAGACTAAACTATTAATCGTGAAGCGAAAGAAGTCCATGATTACCTACATGAGTGAGAAGTACACTATTAATAAATCTACTAAACGTGATGGCAATTAAGCAACAAACTCAGGGCAGACAAGATCTGAAGTTGCAGGCAGCTGTGTTCAGCTCTGTCTGCAGCTTAATTGATTCTTTGACAGAATCCTAAGGCAGGCGTGTGTGACGGGAAGGTGATGGCTCTGTGATCCAACGGAATAAGTGGCGCCCTTCGTGCGTCGTGAACCCGGCCACGACGCTACGTGGAGGCGTCAATCAAGTCTGAGCTGTGGGCATCAGTTATGCTTTGCTTGGAGATGTCAAGCTGATTTTGTGTTTCTCCGTGCAGGTTATGGACTGCTAATTTTCAGTGACGACCAGGTCACAGTGAGCACAATTTCCTCTGGTGGCAACTCATAGCGCCACAACACAAAGGCACCAACAAAACCTGCCCTCTATCCACATGGCAACAGTAGATTCAGAACACATAAAAAAACATTGAAGCGTGCAATAGCTGGTGCATTTTCCCAAATATGCATGGATTAAATTCAACGCGTTCCTCCTTTTCATAAAAAAATAAAGAGTACTCCCTCCATTCTGATTTATGATCGTTAGGACAATTGTTTTAGCTTAACATCATATAAATCAGAACAAAGGGAGTATTCAATACAAGACTCAGAATTTTCATTTGTTCGTGTGCAGGGTGGTGCTTCCTTTTATGTGTTGTTTGGAGCGACCCTAATTATCCCTACTTATGTAGTTTGGGCCACGTTAGGACTAGCTTAGGCAGTGCATGGGCTCCTGTTTATTTTACTGGATTACTGGATAACATAGATTGTGAGCCACATCGCCCCTTTAGGATGAAGTAGTCCAGCTGCAATCCTCACAAACCATCATGTAATCCACACCAAACTTGCTACAGTAGCTAGGTAAATAGGCAAACATAATGAGGGTACAACTTACAAGCTAGTGTGAAGGTAGCAACAGCTCCGCGCAGTAACAGCGCACTAACCACCAGTCCTCAGCAGACAGCTCCTGAGCCAGGAGGGAATACTAAAATTAGCACATCACTCTCCTTTCTCCAAAGTTAATTATACTTTTCGCATGCTACAGCAAGACAATAGATTACGGGTCAGAAACCAGGAATCACGCACCAGATGGCATGAGTTCAGTCTGTAGTATCACCACTCACCTTAACAGTGCATGAGTTTGGGCACTGCTAAGCCTTGTCTCGTTGAAGCCGCTTTGGATTCCATGCTTGCTGCATGCATAGGTGCATAGGCCACACGTGTAACTTTTCTGTGCAAATCTGCCGTGACTTATATATGCAAGTAGCTCAAGAATCTCTGCAGCCAGGGATGGAGCCAGGCAGCAACTTGCAACTTAAAGAGCTCAATCTAATCTCACTCTTCTGCACGGAAAAGATACTCTAATCGCCTATGCAAAGCAACAACACGGAAAGGGGTGTGGCCATCACTTGTGACTAGAAAATCCTCACTGTTTGGTTCTCTTCTTCCAAGGGTTAGTTAAGCAGTTACCCGGTTTGGTCTTACTGCTGCAATAGTTTACAGTGGATGGCAGGATTTATTTTGGGGTCTAGGAACTTTCATCACATGTTGACTACAGTAGGTTTGGGTTTTTAACGTCTGCAGCTTTACCATAAACAAGTTGGAAGTTTTGTTTTTCATAAGGGGGTTGATATGTATGTACAGACAAATTAGATCTGCAGGTTTTGTCTAGGAATCATGTACCATAACAATGCTACAAATTCACGAACAGGTCCAGAACTGTTTGTTTCTGGCTCTTTTGTTGTTCCCCACTTTGTATCGACCTGCTATATAAATTCCATGCAGCTCAACTATTTTTAGTGTTTCAAAGCTTCATATTAAGTCAGGCATAAAAGTGCCTGTCAACATCTATTAATATCGAATATCAATGAAGATCTTCCTATTATAATATGGTTAGTTGAAGTACATTTTTCTTGAGTACGAAATACCGAAACCGATACATACTATCCTAACTGCCAAAAATAAAGTGATAAATACCCCTGAAAACACAAAAAGGCGACGAAAAGTCTACGTAATGTGATTCCAAATAAATATACAAGCTACGGAATTAATTTGCTGCATCAATTGAATTGAGTACGACGGCTTACTTGACAGGAATGATTAGGCGGTCATAAGTGCGAGGACCATGCTTCTGCTGTGACTCTTCTCCAGCGTCCTTTAACGGACTTCCGTTCAGTTACGGCACTGCGTGCTTTCAGAACAAGTGCTGCTCACCTGCTAGAACCAGTAGCGACTGCCGGAGGGCACGAGCAACGCATGCTGATTGGTGAGATGCAACATGCTTCAATTTAGGTTGTTATGATCAAAAGAGCTTAAAAGGGTTTGCGGACAAAAAAGTTGCACCTCCATGGCATCAAAAGTGAAACATCTACGCGACAAAGTTTACAGTAATAAATGGGTAAACCGCAAAAATCTGAGGCTATGAACTTATGGGGAACAGTTTTATTCAGCCGAAAGGAATTCAGGTGGACTATATAGATACTCCAAAGTCAGGTTTGACAAATAGGCCCTCCAAAGTTAAGGAGACACAATAGGTTAGGTTTTCCACTTTCCTTTAGTAAATGCTCCTGCAGATAGAAAGGTTGCAGATTTGCAAAGGAAATTTCCTGCAGTCTATTCCTTAAATCCTTCAAGAAGAGAAGGGAAAAGTGGAAAGTAGGCATGTAAAATGCAGAGTGATATGCTACACATAGGACATAGCTCCCATCATTCCACGTCATATCATACAAAGCTGTCTTTTACACTCAAATCATACTTCTCAAAGATGAGCAAGAGTTATTCAGTGACACAATCGCTTTGAAAACCATCATAACACGATGAGATCATCCCCATCAAAAGAAACTATTTGATCAGCACGTCCAATAGTCACAGAAATTGTATGCCTTCATTATTAATGTATACTCCCTCCATTCTCAAAATGATGACGGTACGACAAGGGATTTAGTTCAAATTGCACTAAATCCCTTGTCCTAACGTCAACATTTTGAGAATGGAGGGAGTATCACAGTGAAACATACATAGAATACATGCACATTGCACAATACCAAACTGAACTGAACACAGGGGAGTTGTACAAATTACATTAAGGTTGACGATAATTATGAGTCTGGTAGTGGAACTTTTTCTCCCTGAAAACATATTTATTTGCATTTATTCCATTTAGTTTACCTGGCAGTATCTAATATCATTGCTACTTGCTAGACTAGAAGAAATGATAATAAATAAACCAGCTCAAAATAGTACATACACCTTGCAGCTTAAAGATACAGCGATCGACTAGTACAGGTACCTATGAGATAGCCTTTTCCTGATGCTGACAAACACTTGTCGCAGGATTATTATACCACAATTGAAGGATTTTGTCCATAATTATGCGGCTTCATAACACGCTAAAGGCTATAATCAAACATTTAAATCATATCCATTTCCTCCGCAGCATTAGTAAAAATTATTTGCTACAGCTAGATTCTGAATTCTTTCACAAAGTAGACAAAAATATAAATATGAGAAAACTTTTCTAACATGCCTAGGACAGATATGTTCATGAACGCCGAGAAAATCGTCAAAATAGGATTGGAATTGGATCAGTTGAGTATAAAGTTTCCGTGGAAAGTATGCTCAAAGATTTTCAACCATCAGGTAGCTCTAGTAGCGCTGGTAGAGGTGACACTCCAAGATATGCCACTGGCGAAAAAGTGGGTTGTTCTATGGTTGATCTTTTTACGACACAATCAGGCACACGTGTAGGTCTCGGTACCTTAGGCAGCCTAATCTGTGTGTCAGCACTTAGCAAGGAACAGATATGCGGCACATTTGATGGGATCATATAGCTTTCCGAAATGAATTTCATCAATGGTTAAAGCCAAAAAGGTTCCAATTCAGTGATAAACAATCAAAATATAGAACTCTTGCAATTGACTTTATTTCTTATTATTCAACAACACTATGGCTTCCACATGAGGCTTGATTCAATTTTTTTGTAAAAATAAAGGGATAAATACAGCCCAAAATTCAGGGAGGGCGGGAGGGGCTACACAACTCACATGTCATAACCCAGACGGACAGTTTAAACAGCCCAGAATTTTGGAAGCTCCACTCATGGCACTAAGGATTGCTCCTTCGACACTTGGACTTGCGCAGAAATCTCCACAAATCGCCAATTTTGTGCTCTTGTCCCAAACACATTTATCATCTCCTCCGATAGAGATGGCTGGGAATGCACCACCCCTACAATTCGACATATTATCAAGTTCCGACAAGGGGGTATACTTACTCAAACATATTTAAAGATGACAACCCTATAAGACATGGCTGAAAAACTGACCATCTGTGAGCTTTCATAAAAACTGGTCGTGGAATGTTCAACCCTGTAGACTGGAATTCTTTGAACAATTCCTCTGCCACCTTAGAAAGGGCATCCGCTGAAGGTTTCCTTGGACCAATTTCATGTATTACCTTGGAAGCATACTCAGTTGTCGAATGCAATACCCAAGATTGTCTGAATACAAACAAAAAACTGTATTAAATGAGACTGCTAGGCACAAAAAATGTGAATGTACTAAAAAACGATCATGTACCTGTTAGGAGGTACACAAGCGCGACCTGGCTTACTACTATCACAAAAGGCGCGGCTCAGAAAGTCAGAATTATTAAAAGAGAAACCATGAACAGGTACCTGAGTAAGAGGTGGAGAAACAAGAACTTTTGAATAGGATAAATAGAATAAAATCATAAACTAAACACATGGAGTTGCTTAAAATATCAATTTCTATGTAACAGCTTCATGAATCCATGACTATCAATAGGTAGCTTTCTAATCTGAACTCAGGCAACTAGGAAATGAATGATTTCTGGAACCAATGGTCGATGTGCATAAAATAGTGTGTTCAATGAAGTTTATCCATTTTGACAAATAGCACGGCCACATGCATAATAATAACTAATAAGTATTAGCTGACCACAACAACAAAGTGTCTAGTATCAAGCAACTTGGGAGAGCTGATGCTTAAGAGCTGATGAAAATGGATAAAATTGAGGGTTGAGCATACCGAAGCCAAAGGCTCTGAGAATGCTACCATAAGAGCAAAACAAGGACGAACTGGGATTTCCGGAACCATTGCTGACAGCTGTGGAAATGACGACAAATCTGAGGAAACATTACAAAGCGTTCATTATAGCATCTAAGACAAACGACTCATACTTGAATGTGAAATGCTGATCAGCAGTCATTAGCACCAATAGTGATAAGTAACTAACATGAGTGGACAGTGGAAGTAGTTATCATCACAAGTTAATTAACGCCTAAAAAAGATAGGACATAGCCTTCATAGTGTTTTTGTTGCTACATTTTGACTGTTTGACAAACCATAACTTTACAGCAAGATAAATATAAATTTGAATGAGAAAAATAAGAGCATTGTTTCAATGGTAATGAGGAATTATCTTTCAAATCAAAATGGTGATACCCATGTGAGCACACTGTTACTGACTGAACACTGAAGTAATACCCATCTGATAACAGAACTTGTCAGGATTAGCCAAGAAAAGGAACTTGACAGGTCATGAGAAGTTTGTCAAATAAAACAAGAACTATAAGATTGAAGGATATTGAATCTTGCCCTATGATGGTGCGTATCAGGGAGACAATAGAACGTACCAAGAGGCGGTGGCCTTCCAGTCAACCCAGAAAAACTTGGTGATGCTATGATCTTATCTGTTGCTACAACATAATCAAAATAACCAAGATCTTTGCCATCCAAGCTAGCCAGAGACCACGAGCTTCTATCATGAAGCCAGTCCATCTTGCCAACGGTGACACCAAATTTTGCCACCAAACCTAACACAAAACAGATACATGGGCATCAATCGTTTGTCCCTCAATCTAAAAGAAATGTATTGGATTCAAAAGCTGCAAGTCTGAAGGATAACCATCATCTAGACAGAGAGATTTGCAAATCGCGTTCATGCCTGGCACTCCAACATACTTCTTAGTATCTCCCACCTGTATGAACACATAATAAGGAAGCTAATGTTACTAAAAGGACCCCTTGAACCATGCAGAAAACTTTCAGCATAGTCCCCTGCTAAATTTCATAACTGTCTTTTTGAGAGCACTTTACAGCATTACAACGAACATATGAAATATGTAAATTATCAATGCACATTATTTGCATTCATTTACAGGTTTGAATGACTAATATCTGACTGCATCATTCTCAATTTCAATCTGGGACTTTATAATCTACCAACTGCTTGAGCAGCTCAGTTTCAGTAGTGGAGAAACATCTGGACAAGGGATGGGTTTCAGAGCTCGAACCTTCTCGAAGTCCGTGAATTTTCCGGTGGCCCGATCGAAGCATGCGAACATGGCCTTCCATTCGGCGACGATCCCTCGCGCCTCCCACCCGCTCAAGACCCGGGCAACCTCGTCGTTACTCACAGTGAAGTAGGGCGCACCATGGTCGAACCGCAGCTCCGTGCCGTCCTCCATCGTCTCCCTGCGCACAACCAATGCCTCCAGGAAAGGGCACCAATCAGTAAGAATCGGAGCAACACCCGCGGCACAGGCAGGGAGTCAATTGGTCGAGCACCTCCGTTGCGCCATGCGACCGCCGGCGCCGCGGCCGGAGTCGAAGACCGTGACGGCCACGCCGCGCGCGGCTAGGAGAGACGCGCAGACGGCGCCGGATACTGCGATCGGGAAAGGGGAAAGGGAGATCGCAAACGTCAGTTCGCACGGGCCGATTCAGGAGTTGGGACGACGAGACGGGATTGAGCATTTTGGCTGCTTACTTCCGGCTCCGATGACGGCGACGTTGGCGGCGCTCATGGCTCGATGCTTGCCGGCGGCCAGCAAGGCGTCGAGGTCCGGTCGGGAAGCGGAGTGCTGGAGAGTGGCGAGGCGAGGCGCGCGCGGTGCGATGCGGCGGAGGCGGGAGGTTCGCGCGGTGGAGACTAGTGCGGCTGTTTTTGGCTCGACGACGTGTCGTTTCCTTTTTTCAGAATCTCGACGACGTGTCGTGTCGTGGACCGTTCGCATTTCTGGGCCCTTCTCGAATCGGGCTGAGCGTGAGACGCTCTGGCCCATCGCATTGACTCTCTCGGCCTACTTCACCGATATATACAGAGCGACTTCTTATAGTCGTCATCATCTCATCAGTGTCCAGCCCTTCTTTACCCGTTGCATTGTTGCAACCAATTCTGATTTAATCCTGAACACTTTTCTTTCATTATTCTGTTTGGCCTGTGAGAAGTAGCTATCCCAGCGAGAGTTTTGAGGATGGAAGGCATCAGGAAAATACATGCAGCAATGGCAACCAGAGGCGGAGCCACAACAGGGCCAGCCTGGGCTGTGGCCCCTCCTGCTCCAGGAAAAGTTTTAAAGAGCGAATAGCAATCCTGAAGCAATCCATGACAGAAAACGAAGACCTATGCATTTGAGCCTTGACGCTTGGGTGGTAATAACAATTGGACAAGGCGCAACCAAATTGACAAGCAAGCAGGCCTACTAGGCTGCTGTGTGTTGCTGTGTGCTTGATCTCAGTCCACATTACAGGAGGACGTGGTCTTCGTCTAGCAAAAGGAATACATCTTCTAGCTAAATCTTTAAGGCCATAAATATTGATTTTTGGTATTTTTTAGAGTATTCCTTTTGCTGCAATCGTGATGCGGCTAACCAAGGAGAATTAAACACCAAACTCAATTGCAGCTACCAAAATCAAATTAAGAATCACACACTTCCTGACTTAGGTGGTGTTTGGATCCCCATCAGCTTCTAAGAATCTAGATTTTAGGTATAGTTTCTATAATATGGCTTTTAAAAAAATCTAGGTGAAGGTGTTTGGATCCCGGATTCTTAAAATCTAGAAACCAGTTTTTGAGGTGGTTAATGACCAGCCTGTCCTTTCTATATTTAGGTAAAACAGTGGTACAAACTGTAATTATCTAAAAACATTCAAGGGTAATGGGTCTTTTGGCAAATAAAATCACTTAAAAGCTGGGTTAGAGTAGATTATGAGATTCTTAAAATCTCATAATCTAAATTCTAGAATCTGGTGCATAATCTGTTCTGTTTGGATCCCTTATAGCTTTTAAAATCTGGATTCTTAAAATCTGGGTGGATCCAAACAGACCCTTCATTCCACATATAGAGTGAGAGGTTTCTGCTGATCTTTGACAATCAGCAAAGCCATTTCTAGCCAACACATGCGTCGGAGGCTATCACCAATCCGCAAGAAAAATAACTAAATAACTAAGTGCCATCAACACGTGCGATCTACATCTACCATGTTTTACTCGAATGTTTCAGATCGTTTGTTGCATTATCTGTTTCACATAATTCAGAAATTAGTTAAAGAAGGGTCCATGTTCAAAGATAAATCTATCTATGAAACTTTACAAACCCATGCAACTTTCAGTTATCAAGATATCACAAAAATCGAACTACGATCAATGTATAGAAATGAAATTAGCTGTATGCTAGTGTGTTTTTTTTTAAGGGGAAGCTCAAAGCTAGCTGACCTTCTGAAAAATAAAAAATGTTCTGACGCTCACGGTAGGCCCATCTGTAAAGCTTCAATCACATTACTTTGTACAGCCCATTAGACTAACCGTAACAATATCCTCTATTTTCCACCCTCTAAAAAAATATTCCACATCCCCTCAAAAAGATTCCACACTCCAAATTTGATTTAGTTGCAACAGTTTCCTGTATACCGTCCTGCACTCCGCTGCCCGCGCCGCAAAAGAAAATCCCACCTCGCCGCAAAATTGGATTTCGGCGCCGGCGCCACCCACCTCGCCGCGCTCCCGTGCTCGTCGCCGGCGCTTCCCACCTCGCTGCGCTGTCGTCGCCTCCCACCTTGCCGCGCTGCTCGGCGGGACAGCGCCGCCGCCTCCCGCGCGTCCTCTGCTCCGGCCCGTCCTCAGCGCCGGCGCGTCGCGAGCTTCTTCTGCTGCTCCGGCCCTTCTTCCTCCTGCTGCTGCTCCACAACATCGCTCCCCTTCTCCGCCAAGATTCCTGCAGAGGGCAAGATTCCTGCTGTTGAGCACGGTGAGCTGTGAGACCAAGATTCCTGCAGAGGGCAAAAAAAAAAAACATTCCTTGAATCAATTATTCTGCTAGTACATAAAGGGTGCTATGCAATTTCATTGTCATTAAGAATGAGCCCTATCTACAGTCAATCTGTAGTAAGAATTGTCATTACACACTACCAGAATTTCATTGCAGTAAGAACTTGCAGGTTCCGTATGAAGCGACACGTGTGCCTTTTTAACTGTGACAAGTGTTTGCATATTAGACTTCCAAGAAAATGCAGCCATTTTATCTTGTTAAGCGAAATACAAAATGCAAGTTGCCAATATTCTTTTTTCCCATGCTCACATTGCAAGACGAGCACCGTCAGGCGATACATTCATAACAAGGAGAACTAAAATCTTGCTGTCACCTTGCATGGCTGAAATGAAGAGGATGTAAGTGCCGTCAGTATTATTAGAAAAACTGAACAAGAAGCAAGACACAGGGCAACAAGCCACTTGCGGTTGCATTGCATATGCAACTTGCTGTTGTTGCACTAACAAGAACACAAATGCTACGAAAGCAGTGTATGGTTGACCGGCTGACACTTCAGAATTGTTACTTTCGTAAACCATCAGAACTCTTACGCACCAAATCACAGAAAACAGCATGAACTAAACTGTGAAAACTTGTAAACTAAAATAGTTTTGCAGTAGGCAAAGGAGAGCAGTTCCTTCATATTCTTGCCTCCGAACCAAGGAACCATCCATTCACAATTCACAAAGATGAACTCCAGAGATGAACATGTTTTTCCAATGAATATTTCTAACAACATGAATAACATGTCTGATGCATACGTACTAGAAAGGAATGCACATGAACAGATCAAGAAAGTCTAGCGAGCATCAGGTGGCTGGCTGATGAACATTTCACTAGATAAGCAAACACTCGAGAAAAAAATAAGCATTCAACAGCACTCTGGACTGAATGTTCAGAGTGCAGGCCACAGCACAATATAGGGTCACATGGACTGAATGTTCAGAGTAGCAGCGAGAACACCACATTGATGAATTCCCACTGTAATTGACCAAAGAAAAGATTCGGATGTCCATGATTTTCAATTCAGTTGCCTGTGGGATTCTTGAAAGCACTGAAGCACATCCCTTTCTATGTTTCTTTCAAGAATTCAAGAACACCTCCACTATCTGGCAGAATTCAGAAAGGAAAATTACCTGTTGAGGTGCAGGGGAGGGCGGCGTCGAGGTGCTGGGGAGGAAGCGGCAACGGAGGCAGACGGAGACGCGGCGACGGACGCGCGCCGGCGACGCGGACGCGCGACGGCAACGCGGAAGCGCGACGGCGACGGGGGAGGCGGCGGACGCGCGACGCGGGCGACGGCGACGGGGGAGGCGGCGGACGCGCGACGGGGAAGACGGCGACGGGGGAGGCGGCGGACGCGCGACGGGGAAGACGGCGACGGGGGAGGTGGCGGACGCGCGACGGCGACGGCGACGCGGAGGCACGACGCCCACGCGCGCGATGGCGACGACGATTTGGCGGCCGGGCGGCGCTCCCCCCAGATTTGGCGGCCACCCACCGGACCCTGGAAATTAGCGGACTGTTTACCGGACACTGTTGCAATGGATAGCGGGTTCGTGATCCGGTAAATTAAGGGTACCGGGTCCTTTTCCGGATCCTGTTGCGGTTAGTCTTAGGCCTAGTAGAAATAGCCTGCCCAACCCAAATGAAAAATACTCCGGCCACCAGCCCACTATCCTCCCACATTTCCTCCCCATCTCAATTTGGACCCGACCGGACTACATTTCACTCGTCGGCGACACCCGGCCATCGGCTTCCCCCGCCACCGCCACCGCCACCGCGTCCGCCCGCTTCTCTGGTGAGTCCCCGGTAGCTCTACGGCCGTCACGCCGGCTCGCGCATCAGTGCATCACTGTTTCGCCCACCGCGTCTTCTAACCGCTCAACCCCCGTCTTGGATCTGCCTGCCCTGCCTCACAGATCCAGCTCCAGTTCGCGGGCTCCGCTGCGAAGGATCCGCGAAGCGTGCGACGCGGCGACCTCTCCCAAGTTGCCGCCATGGTGAGATCCCTCCCTCTGTCCACGTGATTTCGTGATCCGCGTCGTAGCGTTGGTGTGGGGGCGCGGTGATCATTTGGGTTTCCGTGGATGGCGATCACTGCTAGCATTGGATCTTTGTTTGGGTACTCGAAAGCTTAAGTGTCTTTCTGTTCTACGCGATTTTGCAGATCAATTTCGTGCTCCTGATCAGCCGGCAGGGCAAGGTGAGGCTTACCAAGTGGTACTCGCCTTACACCCAGAAGGAGAGGACCAAGGTTAGAATCCTATATGCTCTCTGCGCAATAACCTGTTTAATTCAGTTGCTCTTACTGTGCTCTGTGTGGACGCCTCTTGTAGTGGATAGTAGTTGAGACTATGCAGTTCAACTAGTGGGATACATGTGATGGAGGATTCTGCAACTAAGACACATTAGTCTCCACCTCTCACTGATGTCTCCTGTTGATAACACCTCTTCTCTACCATGCTAACAACTGACTTCATCTACCGGAACTGTGCATACTAGAAGTAGCAGTGTTAAATCTGAATCAAACATGAAAGTTAACTTCATTAAAACCTATATATGTTAATGTACCCAGCGTAAACGTTGATTGACTTTGTGGAGTGTAGACTTGTGTCATTACACAGAAGTTACTTTCACAGCGTTATCTACAACTCCACCTATAAATATCATATATGCCTCCAGTTCCAACAAGTCATTCTAGGCCACCATTCTAGTGTTAAAAAAAAGCCCCTTCACAAAAGCACGACTATCATCAAAACTACAAAAGTGGCCAAGCTTACTGCTCATCGATGCCCTGCTTGGCATTGAGTCCTTGACAACAACCGTCCATCTGAGCACGGCCCGACCGGCATTAGCTCTACCCAGCGCTCAAGATCTGAAACACTGGAGAGGAGAGGGAGGAAAAAAAAAAAAAGAAAATAGTGTGGGCGTTAACTCCTGCAGTAGTTAAGACTATGCATTGCAATTAGTGTGATAGATGTTTCGGAAGATTCTGCAACTTCTTGTGTTTTAACAAATTTGACATTTAACATTACAAGTGGATGGATTATGGGCCATTTTTGTTATGATAACTTGCTGCTCTATTGCTATGCCTATCAGTAGTTTGCCATCTAAGCTGCATCTTGATCTTCCACTCTTGTTTCCATGCATAGTGTGATTTAGACCCATTGTTATTATCTAAACTTAATTATATATTCATGTTGTTTCAGTGCCACTTGCTGCATTTGATATCTGATGATATATCTTCAATGTCCAGTACTATTATAGCATGTAGGGAGGTTCAGAGCAAGTTCTGTATAACTATACAGTGACAAATATTTTTACAGTTTATCTTCTGAATTTTCATTATCAATTAATATTATTTTGTTGTTGAGGCAAATCGTACTGGATACCTTATTTCTTAAAATTTTCACTCATGTTCAAAAGGTCATTCGTGAACTCAGTGGACTCATTCTTTCCCGAGGGCCTAAACTCTGCAACTTTGTTGAGTGGAGAGGTTACAAGGTTGTATACAGGAGGTATGGTTCAGCAGTGCTGTTGGGTTATGTAGTTTGTCTTATTGGTTATGCTCCTTTTGCAGTATCTGCTTGTTGGATATTGATGTTTCTGTGTATATTTACTCTGGGCAGGTATGCCAGCCTGTATTTCTGCATGTGCATTGATGCTGATGACAATGAGCTTGAAGTCCTTGAAATTATCCATCATTTTGTTGAGATACTGGACCGATATTTTGGCAGTGTGAGCGCTTCAGTGCCTTTTCACATTTTTTTTTCGTTTAACATTATGTATATTTGCTTTAAGTGTTTTTCTTTTTTCATCCTTCAGGTATGTGAGCTGGATTTGATATTCAACTTTCATAAGGTACTCTCTTTAGTTTTCTGCCTCTGAGGCGGGCCGGGGAGGTTAAGTTGTATGCAATTCACTGCTACCTTTATTGCGTGTTTATTGGTCATGTAGTCATTTTCATCAGTTTCAATACTCCATTGTTTCCAGGCATACTACATACTGGATGAGATTCTCATCGCTGGTGAGCTCCAAGAATCTAGCAAGAAGAATGTTGCCAGACTTATTGCTGCACAGGTACGAGTTTACACATTCGGCTAACTTGATTCTTCTACATTCCTTGTAAATTTGTATATGTTACTTGCTTAATTAACAGAATGTGGTGTTTGTACGAAATGTTCTAACGGACATCCTAACACCTTTGTTGAGCCAACTGAATTACGTCCCCCCCCTCTTACTTCAGTTTATGTGATAGTTTTAGTTTCATTTCCCATGATGCACATTTATGCTCCAGAGAGATGAGACACAGAAATAATGCTCTATGAATTATTAGTGCTGAGAAATACAATCTTTATATACTTACAGTTTCCTTCCTCAATTTTGCAGGATTCATTGGTAGAGGCTGCAAAAGAGGAAGCCAGCTCTATAAGCAACATCATTGCTCAGGCTACAAAATAAAATTCTGCTTAACTCTGCCCGCCCCTTTGGTCTTTTATTTCGTCATTATACAAGTAACATCATGTACCAGGGTACTAGTTCATTGTCTATCCATTCGTCGAAGTAGTACGGCTTTCGGGATTCAGAATGAGTGTGTTGTATTCATGTGTAACTACAATGTACGTGCTGTGTTTGCTACTGCATTTTGGATATTCTGAGACGAAATATGTATGCAAGTTTCTCAGGCATATAGCTGTAAATTGATGATCTTATATGTTCTTTTCCCCACCCCAACTCACCGATTGTTCCTGATGTTCTCCAATGTTTGAAAAACCACTTCCACTTTTCGGTGACCCAGTTGTTGTGATGCAGATGCTTGAACAATCCTGTTATTTAATACCTTATAAGTAGCGTAAAATTTATGATGGCCGCAACACTGCTGTCATTGTTGTAACAGCCTGGCTCACTGGTTGGCATGTAAAGGCTGCATGGACCATATCATTCTATTATTTTTTTCTAAATTTGTAGAAATTTAATGTGCCTACAGATTTGGGATTGATCAATGATTTCATTTGGTCCTTAGTAGACTTTCTTATTCTTACTCAGCTTAAATGGAATTCATTTCTTTACCCACTATAGTCTACTATACAGTAACATCTCATTGCCATCTGCACCTGTTTATAGATAGACTCCGGCCATTCCTAGAACCTGGGGTTGACACCATCACTTGCTTCTTTCAATCTCTATCTGGTTCCGTTCTTCTTAGTAGCATCTTTCCCGAAAATACTGGGCTTCATCTCGATGAGAAGAGGATCATCAATAGTGGGTAGCATTAGGAGAAAGATGAACATTTTTAGGAATGAAAAGCATCAGGTGAACACGAGCAAGAGAGGGGACATGGCACGTCCGTTCTGTGAGTAAGCTTGCATGCTTCATATTTCTCGTGTCCTCTAGACGTTAAACAAATCGGATGAGGGGGGTCTATATTTCAGAGCGAGGATGATGCTATGCTACCACTTCTTGTTGAAGTTCTGAATCTGTCCAACTTGACGTACCGTTTCTTGCTTGAGTTCTGAATCTCTGAAGCGACAACATTGTTGGGTGCCTCTTCCCCCAACGTACTGATGTTCTCCATTGTCCAACATACCACTTCAACTTATCAGTGACCAAGTTTATGTCACAAATTAGAGGAGTTTTACAGTCCAAAATAATAACCATTAGTTTGTCAAAACTTACTAGCCATTAGTTTGGGGGCAACTTTGTAATTATATCATTAATTAACAAATTAACCATCTTATAGTTTATTGCCTGGTATGAGTAATGTGAAAGATTTATAAAGGTCGCTACACTACTGCCACTGTTGCAAGAGCCTGACTCACTGATTGGCATGTATGGTAAACTGATGGCAGAGTAAAGTCATGTGCCTACAGATTCTTGATTGGTCACTTAACTTTTAAAACAGGGTGAGAATCAAGATGCACCGGGGCTTGCCTTAGGCTGCCTAGGGGTTAGTATCCTCCTGAGAAATTTCCTAATCAGTGGAATCCTCCTCCTGGGCCTGCTCCACATGCACGTCGTTCATCTCTGATCCTATACGTTATGACAAGGCGATGTAAGTTATTATGATGCAAAAAAATGCAATGATTTATTTTACCACATAACCATGAATTGTGTACATGAAACAGGCCAGTTTTTCTTCCAGATCCATGTTAAAGGAATTTCTAAATTGAATCTTTGTTTTGATCTTTGAGAACTCTAAAATTCTTTAGTTTCATTGTGAAAATACTTCAAACAAAAGTGTGTTAAAATCTTTTGGGTTGTTTCTGAACCTCATATCAGCACCATCACCATGCCACTGCACTCTTTCATGTAACCAAGGTTTAACGGTCTGTTTGGATCCTCCTGACTAACAATTAGTCCGTCGTTTGGATGCCAATTAGGAGGACCAAACGTGAATTAAACTGAAAAACTAATTACAGTTTCACTGGGTAATTTGTGAGTAGATTCTAATGATTCTTGTTAGAATTATGTGTACCCAGCCCATTGGGCTTACCTAGGTCGGTGCATGCCGGCACCCTAGGGCCGGCGCCCAGGCATCCCTGCCTAGCTATATATTCCCTGTAATCCTTGCATGATGGAATACAATCAATCTTCAGCGCCTATCCTCGCTAACATGGTATCACGAGTCCACACGATCCCGGTGGATTCCCCGCTTCCGCTCAAACCCTAACCACCAGCCGCCGCCACCATGGTCGACGACAAGACCGCCGCTGATCGCGATGCCGAGGCCAAGGCTGCTGCCGACGCCATTGCCAAGGCTGCCGAGGATGCCGCCGCCGCTGCCAAGGAGAAGGTTCTTGCCCTTGAGACCGCCCGCGCCCGAGTTCGCGCCGCCGCCGCCGCCGCCTTTGAACAAGAGCGCGCCACCGCCGAGGTTCTGGAGCGCGAAGCCATGGGCGAGCCGAAGCCCCCTCCGCAGGACGATGACGACGACGCCTACCTCGAAGCCAGCACCATTGCCAATCTGCACGCGTAGGCCTCCTCAGTCCAGAACATCCGTGCGCTGGTGCCGATCGTCCTCGACTCCATGTCATCAGACTTCGACAAGTGGCGCGGCCACATGATGCTCACCCTCCGCCGCTACGCCCTCGATGACCATGTCCGCTCCGACGCCGTCTACACCGACAACCCGTCTTGGATGCGCATGGACGCCGTCGTGATCTCGTGGATCTTCAACACGATCACGCCGGAACTCATGGAGGTGGTCAACGATCGTCGCGGCGTCACGGCGCGCTCCGCTTGGCTGGGCATTGACCAGCAGTTCCATGGCAACCGAGAAACGCGCACCCTCTTCCTCGGTGCCGAATTGAACGCTCAAGTGCAAGGCGACCTCTCCATCTCGGACTACTGCCGCAAGATGAAGTCCATGGCCGACGCGCTCGGTGATCTCGGGCAAGTGATCGACGACAGCACGCTCGGACTTCACATCCTCCGCAGCCTGAATGAGAAGTACCAGTACATGACGGCCCCCATCTGCCGGCAGCGCCCCTTCCCCGACTATCGTACCCTCCGCACGGATCTTCTCTTGGAAGAGCTGCGCGCACCACGCCCTCCTGCTGCCTCCGCTCTCGCTGCCACCACGACGCCCAGCCAATGTTTATTTAGCAAAATATGGACTAATCATGGATTGACTAGGATCAATGGATTCTACTCACCAATTACCCTAGGATTATGCAATTACTTTTCCCACTTAGTTCATGTTTAGTCATGTTAATTAGCATCCAAACATCGGACTAACAGTTAGTTAGTCCGAATGGCTCCAAACAGCCCTCATTTGGTCCATCGTCCGTAGTCTTCTCATCTTTTTGCTCCGCTTAAATGAACTTCATTTCTTTACCAATATATCAAATCATTGCCATCAGCACCTGTTTATATAGATATACTCCTGCCATTCTAGAGCATGGGGTCGACACCATCGCTTGGTATTTTCAGTCTCTTTTGGGTTCTTTTCTTATTAGCATATTTCTCGAAAATACTGAGCTTCATCATGTCGGTGGGATGAGAACCTTTAGTAGGGGGTAGCACTAGGAGAAAGATGAACAATTTTAGGAATGGAAAGCATCAGGTGAACACGAGCAAGAGAGGTGACATGCTGCTTAACCTCTGTGAATCAGCTTACATTATTCACAGTTCTCGTGTCCTATAGAAATTAAACAAACTGGACGAGGGCAGGAAAATTGTCAGAGTGAGCATGTTGTCTGACCACAAGTCCACAGTTGCTTGCAGACAGTTAAGGAATCAGGAGTTCTGTGGATGTGCATTGTTTTTCTCATGGATCCACATCTGCTTGCAAGTATCCGATCGGACGGACTACAACGCCTGAAGGTATGGTCGCCATTTGAAATAGCGACTACTCCCAATCTAAGGGGTGGTCGGATGATCAGCTCGCCAGATCGGTGCTGCACCGCCGCTCCAGAAAGATCCGCCGTGAGCTCGCAGATTACCTGCTTCCTTGGCTAGCCATCGGCCTCGCAGAGGTTAACGGCAAGGAGGTGACACTATGCAGAGCTCCCTGACCATTCTCACTATGAGGCTATGAGCTCTCCCGTCAAGCAGCCATGCGCTCCAATCACGGTGACAAGGCTTCAACAAGGATCCCTGGCGGCCTCAAAGCCGCGTCTGTGAAGGCCGATCAATGGAGTCGCGGAGCTGCGCCGCAGATGTCATTCTGCCGCCCCGAGCACTTGCAGCGTGACAGTGCCAAGGTCAATGTTTGACATTGATATTTTCTTTCTAAAGACCCAGGACAATTTGCCACTGTATTTATAAAATAAGTAGGCAGAGTTTTTACAGTGCACTATACCCCATGTACGACTTTTTTAGCGTGTTCGGGAACTAACTGATCCTGAAGGTGCAAATGATAAAAAACAAAGCTGACTACTCGCTACTAATGTGAGCCCCCTGTTCATTATCCGGCACAGCCAGGCTGCGGCCCGGCACAATCTTGGCCAGGTGCTTTGCCCCGGCCCCCAGCGGCAATCCAGTTGCACGCTTCATCCTTGCCATTGCACGAGACAGTCCGCCGGCTTCAGTTTCTGGTGGAAGATCCTTGCGTTACGTTCTTTCCACAGTTCCCAGATCACCATGATTGCGATTTGAACATGGTACGTATACTACGTCTCTCACGAAATCTCTGCTGTAATTGTCGTTCCTTACCAAGTTTGAGGTGATAAGTTTGGAGAACACAATAAATGTATAGTAACTCTCGATTTTATTGAACGAAGGCAAATTATCAATGCGGAAATCTCTGTTTGTTGATTGGCATAGGTTCTTACTAATAATTTGAATCTTTGCATTTACTTTACCGTAGTACAGTAACTTTATGTTAGAGCCACAACCAGTTCTCACAGAACCATGACAGCTGGTGTACCTCGCTCAATTACCTATCATGTAATTCTGCACTAGCAACAGCTGGACTACCTCGTGTGCGTACATGAACCAATAGTCTTGCAAGATATATTAGCGCAACGATAGAGTTGCAAAAGAGAACGACAAAAGTGAGGGTAATCGCAATGGAAGGCACCGGGATGACTCATCCGAGGAGCCAGCTATCTTTGCATCCAGAGAGGTGCAACTGGGCAGGACCTGAGATTGTAGCACCTGGGAGCTGATGTCGGTGGAGCAACTCAATAAATGTAGTTTTTTCTTTTTCTAGAACAGTCTTGATTTTAGTTAACGAATGCAAATTATGAATATGGACGTCTCTTTTTGTTGATTGGTATCCTTCTGCTTTGTTTTTATTTTCGCTCTGTGCAGCCTAGGATGCTTTGAACTTATTTCTACCTTCTCAATGAAGGGGCAGAGGAACCTGCCATTTATCCTTTTTTTTTTTAAAAGAATCTTTGCGTTTACTTTACTACAGTACATGCAACTCTCTTAGGGCCTCTTTGTTTAGGCTGGAGCTTTTAAGCTTTTAGAAAAGTTGGCTGTTTGAGTAGTTGAAAAACTGTCTGTTAGATTTATAATGTTGGCTTTTGTAATATATATTAAGCTTTTCAGCATGCCAAAAGTCAGAAAAGCACCTCTCAGCAAACTTTTCAGCTTTTAGTTCATTTCATCAGAAGTCAGCTTTTCAGCATTCCAAAAGCCAGATCAGAAGTTTGCTGTTTGTTTCAGCTTTTCAACTGGCCAGCTTTTCAGCTAGAAAAGCCAGCTGAAAAGCTGAAACAAACAGGGCCTTAGTATAGCCACACCCACTTTTCACATAATCATGATGCCCTTCTCATCTATATATACATGCCCCGCTCCATTCCCCATTCTCGTCATTCTATACTAAAGGAGCATCCCCTACCGTCCCGTGTGTACATGAACCAATAGTCTTGCAAGATGTATTAGCGCAATGGTTGACATTCTCACATGCATGCATAGAAGAGTTGCACAAGACAACGGCAAAAGTGAGGGCTAATCGAAATGGAAGGTACTGGGAGGACTCTTCTGAGGAGCTGTATAATGCTGTGCTCAATTTGGATCCAGTCTGGTGCAATATGAGGAACAGGGCCGTACCTGAGAATGTCTGAAGCGACAGCATTGTTCTGAAGTGCAAATTCGCAGAAGCAACATGAAACGCGCGCAGTGAACGTTGCTCTCTTGGAGTTACTATTGTATATTTCTAGCTACATTCTACAAGATCACAACCCGTGTTTCGATAGATGACTCATGTTTGAAAAAAGAGTTAGAAATGATATAACCAAGTTTGAATCCAAAAGAAGTGGACACTTAATCGAACCACATGTGAAGAATAGCAGAACGTCTGTGTTGGACATGGTGGTGGTGTGTTGCAACTGAGCTTGTCAAAACGTCATCCGCGTTGAGCACCGATGGGACGGCGTCGTCAGCATGGAGATCGCCTCGAGCGCACACCCAAGGCCCATGCGTCCACGCCGGTGACAGACTAAAAGGGCCCTGGTCCCTGAACCTTGTGTTGTGCCACCGCCACCTTGCGCATCCACCGTAAGGCACAAGACAACACCCTACCTAGCGTCCGCAATTGGCGCCGACGAAGAAGTGGCACCCGTGGAGAACGTCATGGTCAAGGGGATCGTGTTTGTGGACAAATTCAAGTTGATCGAGACGGCACTGAGTAATGGCGCCGTGAGGATGCCGCGACATCCATCGAACAATGGACAATGCCGGCCCCTTCTGGGCGTCGCCACCTAGGGGAACACGCGTTCGTTGACAAGGCCCCGCTCAAGGTGTCGAGTGCGTGTCATCTGCTTTCTCCGCACCACTGCTTCGCGAGACTGCATGCGTCCCCATCCTTGAGCAGCGCGGTCGCCGTCGAGCTCAGCCGCTCACCATGCCCGCGGCCTCCAGCCCGTCGTCGACATGAAGCGATCAGGTCTAATCTGCGCCGCACGTGTTCCCGAGAGGACGGATTATAGCGGCCCAAGGGAAGGTCGCTATTTCGAATAGCGACCACTCTCTGCAGCGCGGCGACCCTCCCCTGCTTTGTTGCTCGGCTCGCCAGAGCACCGCTGCCGCGAGATCTGCCGTGAGACTCACGGAGGTTCTTCTGCCATGCCCAGTTACCGGTCTGGGCAAGGTCAACGGCGAAAGCACGGGTGAGACGCCGTGCAGAACTCCTTGACCATGCTCGCTACGTTCAGAGCTCCCCATCAAGCAGCCATGCACTCCGTCCGCGGTGACGAGGCTTCGAGAGCATCCCTGGCGGCCCCAAAGCCGCGTCCGTGGAGGCCGATCAATGGAGTCGCGGAGCTGCGCCGAGGATGCCATGCCGCTGCCCCGAGCACGTGCTTGCATAGTTCAATATGGTCGCTATACACTGCTGCCATTATTGTCACACAAGCCTGACTCAAAGATTGGCATGCATGTATGGTAAACTGATGGCAGAGTGGAGCACAAAGTTCTGTTTTTTCTATTATTGTGAAAATTTCATGTGCCTACAGTTTTTGATTGGCGACTTATTTCATTTGGCCCATAATCAGTTGTCTTTTCATCTTTTTGCTCAGCTTAAATGGACTTCATTTCCTTACCAACTATTCAGTAACATCTCATTGCCATCTTCACCGCTTTATATAGATATACTCCTGCCATTCTAGAGCCTCGGGTCGACATCATCACTTGCTTCTTTCAATCTCTTTTGGGTCAGTTTCTTATTAGCATATCTCTTGAAAATACTGAGCTTTATCATGTTAGTAGCATTAGGAGAAGGATGAACATTTTTAGGAATGGAAAGCATCAGGTGAACACGAGCAAGAGGGGCGACACGCTGCATCCGTTCTGTGAATCAGCTTACATCCTTCTTAGTTGTCGTGTTCTCTAGACGGTCACGAAAACGGAATAGGGCGGCACATCCGTCAGAGCGAGCATGATGTCTAACCACATGCCGTCTTCACCCGTCAGCTGATAGTTAGTGATTTCCGTCTACGTGCATTGTTTTTCTCACGATTTCTTCATAATGCTCTCCAATATCCAAAATCTACTGTTCGTTCAAAAAAAAAAAATCTAAAATCTACTTGCACTTATCCAGCGTCTCTTTTGATGCTTTAACCATCCTCATGTGTAGTACCTGGCAACAGAGCCGAAGCTTACAAAGATCGCGAGCAGTTTTACGGTCCAAAATAATGGCCATTAGTTTCCCAAAACTAATGGCCATTAGTTTGATCCGACGGTCCAGATTCAATATCGAAAATTTACTACTAATGGCCATTAGTAAGGGTAATATCAGAAAAATAATGTGTGATAGACTTGTAATAGTAAATTGTTTTATAAAAAAAATCTAATTTGATCAATTTATGTTGTCCATCAACCTAGTTCATTATTATAGTTCCTAAGGTTAGCCGGTTAGGGTTGAATTATTTAGCTCATTATGATTAAACAAAAAATAAATTATTTAGTTAATAGTAAAATTACTAATGTGCCCTCAAACTAATGGCCATTAGTTTTGAAGAACTAATGGCCATTATTTTGGACTGTAAAACTCCTCAAGATCGCTAGGCTTCTGCCCTGGCTGCAAAATGATTTTTCTTTTCAAACCTGAAATATTTAGAAAAAAAATAGTTAATGTGGTACAGGGTTCCATTGTTGGCCGACGACCACTATATTATCTGTTCTTGTCCTTTTGTTATCGCTCATTTTGTATGGAACTCGTTTCTTCACCCGCTGTTCTCCTACTGGAAATATCTTTGTTGCCCAGTCCTCCTCAAATTCTGAGTTCATACCATGACACGAGATTTGCAGTCGACGCCGCGTAAATGAAACAGAGAGCGTGGCTCACAAATCCGAGCATAGAATGAGGCTAGATCACGGCTGCGTCTTCGTTGCCGTATGATATTTCGCAAGTCTGCGAAGTTCCCTCTGCCATGGTCAATGTCGATAGCACCGTAGCACGAGAGGTGAGACGCCGTGCAGAGCTCTCTGACCACGCACTGACAAGCTCTCCCGTCCCGCAGCCAGCCATGCACTCCGATCACGGTGACGAGGCTTCAAAAAGCGTCCCTGGTGGCCTCAACACCGCGTTCGTGGAGGCCGATTAATGGAGTCGCGGAGCTGCGCCGGCCCATGGACACTATTCTGCCGCCCCGAGCATTTGCAGGGCGACAGCCAAGTGTTGAGTCTGTTGACATTTATAGTATATTCAAATGAATAAAAATCATACACTACATCATGTACACTGGTAGAAGAGTTGCACGGTAGAACGGGAAAAGCAAGGGCTAATTGGAATGGAAGGCACTGGGAGGACACATCTGAGGAGCCATATAATGCCGTGCTACATCTCATTGCCATCTGCACCTGTTTATTTATATCGTCCTGCCATTGAAGCCATTCCTAGCTAGAGCCTAGGGTTGACACCATAGCTTGCTTCTTCCAATCTCTTTTGGGTTCCTTTGTTATTAGCATTTTTTTTTCTGGAAAATACTGAGCTTCATGATGTCGGTGAGAAGAAAACCGTAAGTAATGGGTAGCATTAGGGAGAAGAGAAAGATGAACACTTTTAGGAATGGAAAGCATCAGGTGAACACGGGCAAGACAGGTGACGCGCTGCATCTGTTCTGTGAAGCAGCTTACATGCTTCATAGTTCCCGTGGCCTCTAGACGTAAAACAAACCCAACATGGGCAGCGCATCGGTTAGAGCGTGCATGATGTCTAACCACTGGTAGTCTTGTAGCGCTCTTTTTCTTTTGCTTTTTCTATTCGTGAATTTTCCCTGTAAGTTTACCTTCATATAAATATAATATATTCATATATTCAGTCGGGAGTGACCCCTCCTGTTCTTTCAAAAAAAAAAAAAAACACTGGTAGTCTTGAACTCGCTGCTAACAGCAAGATAGTAGCTGGCAAGCAGGACTGAATCTTATGGCCCTGGTTGCAAATGAATTTTCTTTTGAACTCCGAGTGATTGGTTTCATAGTTATTGTGGACGAAGAAGGCCAAATGAAGCATACCATTATTTTGCTTTTTTTTCTTTGGAAAAAATTAATGTGGTACAGGGTTTAGAGTAGCTTGAGATGGAACCGAGTGACCAGCCGTCCAGCCCAAAGGACGCTGGGAGCCCGAGACATCCATCATACAAGGACAGGGGGTAATGTAACGCATCTTGGCGCCAACCCAGCAAATTTCTTATGGGAGGAACGGACGGCGATACCCCTTCCGGGTGTCAACGCTCAGGAACGCGTTCGTTGACAGCGCGCAGCTCTAGGTGTCGAACCCGTTGACGCACCGGCCATCCGCTTTCTCCGCACTGATGCGCGCCGGCGTCCCCATCCTTGAGGAGCGGCGCGCAATCGCTATGGAGCTTCACCACTACATCGTGCTCGCCCATCGTCTTTCCGAAACAGAAAACGACCAGGTATAATCTGAACCGAATCCGCGCTGCATGGTTTACACGACAGGGGTGGTCGCTATTTCAAATAGCGTCCACCCCCGACCCTGGGTGACGACCTGCACTGCTTCGTTGCTTGGATCGCCAGAGCACCGTACGGCAAGATATGCGGTGATCTCGCATGTGTCCTTCTGCCCTTCCCATTCACCGTACTTGCCAATCTCAGTAGCAGTAGCACGAGGGGAGACACCGTACGTGCAGAGCACCATTAGACCTGCATGACAACACTCGCCGAAGACGTTCAGAGGCAGAGCTAGCAGCCATGCATTCCGGTCCTGATGACGAGGCCTCAGCAAGCGTCCGTGGTGGTCTCAAAGACGCGACCGTGGAGGCCGATCTATGGAGTCACCGAGCCGTTCCAGTTCACAGATGCCATTTCACAGCCACGAGCATACTTGCAGGTCGACAGCGCCTTGTCCAAGTGTTGTTTTGTCGACACTGATATTTTAGGGACAAACATCGTTGTCCGTAGACATCGTACGTGTGGATGCGGAATGCGTGCTTGCATAGTTTAATTTAATATCACCGACTCTTTGTGTCATTGCCATTCTTTATCGAGCAGTTTTATCAAGTTTCGAGTTGGCAGTAATACATTCTTTTTTCCTTTAGATTGCTCGAGTACTCTTGATAATCATTATGACGTCTCTGTTTGTTGATCGGTACCCATAGGTTAGTAACCAGTCGAATCTTTGTATTTACTTGTAGTGTTAGAAGCCACACCCACTTCTGACAAATGATCATTCCCTTCCGTAGCCACACCCAGGCTCGGTTTGCATATATATACATGCCTCGCTCTATTCCAAATTCTGACGATCCTACAGTAGCAATCGTCGGACGCCTGTGTGCATGAATCAGTAGTCTTGGAAGATATATAACAAGTGGCTAAGCGCAACGTGTGACATTGTTAGGCATAAAAGAGTTGCAAAAGAGAACGACAATAACATGAGATAATCGGAATGGAAGGCACTGGGAGGAGAGGACTCATCTGAATAGCCATATAATACCTTGCTCCATTCACATGGACTCTAGTTCAGGAGCCTTCTATTGCAGTTGCATTGATCCTATATGTGGGCAAGCTTCCCAGCTTTGGAGTTGTCTGAAGAGAACAGCCTGAGGAGTTTGAGTCACGGAACAAACAGGGGTCTTAGTTGCCTCGAGTATAAGATTACCTTGAGGAGTTATGGGAATTCAGTTGAAAGGCAGCAGTTATTTATGAAAGAAAAAACAACCATTTTGATTCTGTTTGAGTTCTGAATCTCTGAAGCAAATGACACCTTCAGAGTAGCATGTGCAACTCTACATCCTGCAATTCCATTCTTGTTTGAGTTTTTAATGTCTCAAGAAAGAAAAATGGTTTTGTACGCTATTGGAAGATTTGCAGAAGCAACACGAACTGCAGTGAACGTTGCAGTCATGGAGGTTACTGTTGGATACTTCTACATTCTACACCCCATAGTATTTCGATCATGTGGCGATCTTGTGGACGATCGTCTCTCCTAGACAAGAAACGACCAGGTATAATCGGAGTCGAGTCCGCGCCGCACGTGTCCATTCGGATGGATTACAACGACCCACGGTCCTTGAACCTGAGCAGCGACCCCCTCGGCTTCGTTTCTCCGCTCGCCAGAGCACCGCTACGTCCCCGTTGCAGCAGGATTTTCCGTGAGCTCGTGGAGACTCTGTTGCCCTGCCCTGTATTCTTCAGTTCTGCCCAGTCATCGTCGACAGCACGAGGTGCGGCGCCGTGCAGAGCTGCCTGATGAAGTGGTGATCATGGTCTCTAACGACGTTCAGAGATCCCCGTCGAGCAGCCATGCGCTCCAGTCATGGCGACGAGATTTCGGCGAGCGTCCCTGGTAGCCTCAAAACTGCGGCCATGGAGTGGAGGCCGGTCTACAGAGTCGCCAAGCCGCGCCGGCTCATGGATGCCATTCTGCCGACCAGAGCCTTTGCAAGGCGACAACGCCAAGTACACGTATGTGCTGGTATAGTTCAATATGGCTAATCTTCGCCTTCCACCAAATGATTTGCTGATAGTTGTTCTTTGCCCAGCTTTAAAGTGGTAGGGAATTTTAGATAAGGGAAATGAATCCGGCCATTGGCATCAAGATGCATTCAGCCCACTTAGTCGACATTATTACAAAGTTTTGAAGTGGTAGGTTGGGATGACTCGGCACATTTTTTATTCGTCAATTTTATTGAACCAATGCAACGATCAATGTGGACATCTATGTTAGCTGATCGGTACCCACACGAGTCAATGTGGACACATGCAAAATTTGTTTTATAAGCTGCACCCACTTGTCACAAATCATCACACCCTTCTCTTTTCTACTTAGAATCTATATATAGATGCCTTGCTCTATTTCCCGTTCTTGTGATTCTACAGTAGCAACAGTTGGAGTCCCGTATCAGTGTGCACATCCTTCTAGATATGTACAAGCCCAACGGTTGATGTTGGCACGCATAGAAGAGTTGCACAATAGAACAAAAGTACGTAGTGAGAACTAATCGGAATGGCAGGCATTGGGATGACTCATTTCTCATATGAGGATCCATATGACGCATGCTTGCTCCACCCGTTATGCTGAGTTTGGTTCAGGGGTGCTTGAGCGTCCCCTGTTTCTTCGCCCTTCTATGAGAGCCCCGCCTTGATCTTGCGTCGACCATGCCTATGGGGGATGGGCTGCTTTTGCCTGCAATCCGGAAAGCAAGCAAGAACTGGTTGCTTCGCTGTACGTGAAAAGCCAATGCAGGGGCGCTGGTCGAGCGTAAAACGTGAACAGACTTGTGTTAGGCCGGCAGCTGCATCAGTGATACAAGGACATGAAGCAGGCAGGGCTGAAGCTTACAGAGTTCGCTAGGCTTCTGGCCTGGCTTCAAATGATTTTTTTGTTGAAACCTGACTGATTTAGAAAAAAAAAAGTCAATGTGGTAAAGGGTTCATTATTGGCAAATGATCACTGTATTATGTTGGTCTTGTACTGTCCTTGTATCATTGCTCATTTTATATGGAGCTCATTTCTTCACCCGCAGTTCTCCTATTCGGAATATCTTTGCAGCCCAGTTCTCCTCAAATTCTGAGCTTCACACCAGGACACGAGATTAGCCGTCGACGCCGCGGCAGTACCGGGACAGTACTCGAGGGCGCCAACGACTTGGCATCCGTGGACACCACATGGGCATGGGGAACGTGTTCATGGCCACGGCCGACCTGCTCGAGACGGCACCGAGTCAAGGGTTGGATACTTGGATAGCTGGTCATTACGCCGTGGCATGCCCAGGGAACGCGTTCGTTCATAAGGCATTGATGTGTCGAACGCGTGTCATCTCGTTTTTTCTCACTGCTCCGTGGCGATACTGCAGGCATCCCTATCCTTGAGCGGCACGGGTCGCTGTCGAGCTCCACCGCCACGCCATGATCGCGGCCTAGCCCATCGTCTCCCCGAGACTACGCGACCTGGTCTAATCTGCGCTGCACGAGTCCGATCGGACGGACTACAGAGATCCAAGAGGGGTGGTTGCTATTTGAAATAGCGACCACCCCCGACCCAGTGCGGCCACCTCCTCTGCTTCGTTGCTCGGCTCGCCAAAGCACCGCTGCGTCCGAGCTGCCGCGAGATCGAGCCTGGGGAGGTCTCTTTGCCCTGTCCAGTCAACGGCGATAGCACGAGGTGAGACGCCTTGCATAGGTCCCTCGCCATGCTCGCTGACGAGGTCCCGGTCCAGCAGCCATGCACTCCGATCACGGTGACGAGGCTTCGACAACCGTCCCTGGCGGACTCAAAGCTGCGTCCGTGGTGGCTGATCAATGGTGTCGCGCCGCAGCCCCGGTTCACGGATGCCATGCCGCCGCCCCGAGCACTTGCAGGGATGACATGTCAAGTGTTGGCATTGATGTTCAAAGGGATAATCATCGTATACATCATGTGAATGTGGAACACGTGTATGTCCAATCATCGCCTCTCACCATCTCTTAACGTCATCACCATTGTTCGCCAAGTTTAGAGTTGATAAGTTTGGAGAACTCAATAAATGTAGGGTTTTTTTTTTTTTCTCTTTTACAGAGTACTCTCGTTTTTATTGAACCAATGCAAATTATCAATGTGGGAATCCCTGCTATTTGATTGGTATGCATAAATTACTACTAACCGGTCGACTCTTCGCATTTATTATACTACTAGCAATTTGCCCATGCGTTGCGACGGGAGCTAAAAATTTTATTATGCTTGATGATCCACAAGAACAATCTATCTTCACCTCATACTTATAAGCATTCGACATGAAAATGAACAAGCCCCATTATCAGATGCATCATTAGCAAGGTCAATTACTTTTTTGTACTCTACAAGCATTGTAACATATATCTTGATTATATATTATCTTCGATTGCTACATCTGCCATATTGAATCAATTCTGAAAAAGTAATCCTTTTCCTGATGTGTCTCCACATTTAAGATAACTCGATCTTGTCTAATCATTAATTTGATACCTCACCTAAATGGATGGGGCTCTACTTGCATGAGCAAAGCTTGAGTTAAGGACGTGAAAGAGTGCATCAAATCAAATGCTGACAACAGAAAAGGTGGCACGGTGACCGTTTTTTTTTTTTTTTTTTTTTTTTTGATAATTCATGATGTGTCATTGAGTTGTGCCACTTTCATCCCTCGTGGCCGCACTGTCCCTTCGGTTGGACTTGGAGTGGCTCGATATTAGTTTATATGTCATCCTTGATCTGGCAGAATTAAAAGCCATACCATGTACATCACTAAAAAAACAAGGATATGGAAAGTTGGGAAGACAAATAAAATAACAAATATCACAAATGGTTTGAAACCTCGATGAGAACTAAACTGATCACTATCAATGTTTGTATTAGGATACAAACTTGAACAGATGCATGCTAGTTCTTTCTGACTAAAAAGTTTTTTCACTTACATGTCCTCTAAAACACTCTATTGCCCATAGTGTTGTGTTCACTGTTTGAAAGTAAATGGCAACCTAATACAAATGGTGTGCTACTATTGTTCAACGAAGTTATGATTGTTTTGGTAAACTAAAAAAAGTGGTGATAACTGAGATGTATACTCATTGAGATTAATGTGTATATACTTGAGATGGGGGCACCCTGACCTTGCTCCAATCTCACAATATCAGTACACCTAGCACAAATAAGAGAATCAATTAATCCAAGCGGTGGTTGTGGCAACAGACGACTGCTGGTTTGGCTTCCTCGGTCTGGCAGCTGAAGAAAAAAAAAACGAATGTTGCTTTGATTGGGATTTGATCTCGGATCTCCAAGAAGGAAGCGAATAGCACCACCGCTGGAGCAACGGTCTAACTTGTTAATGAAAGCGACTCGATATTTATAAGACCAAACGAAAAAGAACCCGGACATTTGAATTTGAGTCAAACCAAATTCAACACGAATTCAAAATCTTGGCAGGACGAACAACGAAAAAAAATTGGACGATCTCTTTCAGCCATTTTAAGTAGTAGAGATTTATAGTACGTGTAACTCTCTGTTTGCAGCCGCCACACCACCTTCTCGCATGATCACGATGCCCTTCTCTTTTCTAGAGTCTAAGACACGTATGCATCAATATATACATGCCTTGCTCAATTCCCCATTCTCGTGATTCTGCACTAAAGGTGCATGTCGTTTGTGTACCAGCCAATAGTATTGCAAGATATATTAGTGTGGCGGTTGACATTCTCATATATATATGCATAGAAGAACGACAAAAGCAATAGCTTATCGGAATGGAAGACACTGGGAGGATTCATCTGAGGAGCCATGTGAAGTCGTGCTACCTTCTGATCCAAAGTGGTGCGATGAAGGCAGGGCAGTACATGGGACTGAAGCACCTGGGAACTGGATCTGGTGGAGAAGCTCAATAAGTATAGTCCTTTTTTTATTTTTAGAATACTTTTGATTTCAGTGAATGTGAATGCAAATCATCAATTTGGGCATCTCTGTTTGTTGATTGGTATCCATAGGTTATTTCTAATTAGTAGAATATTTACATTTATTCTTACTAGAGTACATATAACTCTATGTTAGATGCCACACCCACTTCAAACATCATGGTGCTTGTCTCCTTTATAAAATCTAAGACTCTGCTGCATCTATGTACACATGCTTGCTCAATTCTCCATTCTCTTGATTCTACACTAGCAACAGTCAGAGTATCTCGTGTGTACACGAACCACAAGTCTTGCAAGATATATTAGTGCAACAGTTTTGACATTCTCATATGTGTAGAAGAGTTGCGTAGGAGAACGACAAAAGTACAAATACCTTTACTCAAAATCTCTATCGCAGGTTGATATTAAACCAAGCAATTCGCACTTTTGGAAAGGCCTAATGAAGATAAAAAAAATCAGGTCTTAGATTGTGGGTCTTTCAATATAAAAGATGGCACACAAATCAGATTTTGGGAAGACAGATGGATAGGCGATCAACCACTCAAATAGCATTTTCCCACGCTATGTAATATAGCACACTACCCCCATGCAACAGTGGCGAGTGTAATGCGCACGACACCACTGCAAATATCTTTTCGGAGGGCATTGATAGGAGAAAAGCTCATTGAATGGCATAACCTAGTAGCTACAGTTACCCAAATCAACTTCGTTGATGAGAGAGATACTTTCACTTGGCGAATTAGCAATAGTTTCACTGTAAGGTGTAAGGTCTATGTATATGTTCTTATTGGATCAGAACATACCTTTCTCTCACAAGCTGATATGGAAATTAAAGATTCCTTTGAAAATAAAGCTTTTCCTTTGGTACCTACAAAGAGGTGTTATTTTAACAAAGGATAATCTAGTTAGAAAAAACTGGAAAGGAAGTCAAAAATGTTGTTTCTGCAATTGTAACGAAACAATTAAACATCTCCTCTTTGATTGTCATCATGCCAAGACAATCTGGAGAGTGGTTCAATTAGCTACTGGTCTAACCCCTCCTATATCAGTTCACCATATGCTAAGGAACTGGCTTACAGGCATAAGCCAAAAAGAAAAGAAATTAATTCTAGTAGGGGCAGCAGCTCTGTGTTGGGCAATATGGTGATGTCGAAATGATATTATTTTTGATAACGTCAAGTATTCTTCTTTTATGCAGACTGTTTTCAGGGGAACATACTGGCTGCGATTCTGAGCACTGTTATAGCATGAGGAGACAAAAGAGCGAATGCGCATGGTCAGTCAATCATTGAAGACCGTCGCTATGGAGATCTTCGCTTCCCATGAGTGGAAATTGAATAATAGACTTTGCTCCTCATAATTTTTATTTAGTTTTCCTTTCATATCACCAGCTATGTAGTTGAAGTTTGTAATAAGAAAGATGTTGTGTGCGGCAACGCAGAGGCAGGATACTATTTCCATTTTCTAAAAAAAAAAGGAGAACGACAAAAGTGAAGGCTAATCGGAATGGAAGGCACTAGGAGGACTCATCCGAGGAGCCATGTAATGCCGTGCTATAGTTGCATCCACACTGGTGCAACAGGTACTGCAGCAATATGTTTGTGGAATTTTTTTATCAAGAAAATATGTTTGTGAAATTGTGTCCACTTATGACTATACTAGACCACTACAAACTAAGGTTGGTTCACGGATGAGGATTACAACCAGAAAAAGGCAATAATATGCACATTGAGCTGCAAACAGAGTAATAAAACAATTGTTATACTATTTAGTTTGACCGCAGAGTTAGCTTGTCAATCATTCATTCATTGGACAGACGGTTCGAGCTCATACAGTTTTCTCGTGTGTCCCTCTCGCTTTGAGGATGTATGGAGGGGATGCAGGTCGCGAGGAGTATTTGTGACGCTGAGTTCCAAGTTGCCCAAAGCCATCAGAGTGCAAGGATTCGGGATGACTGTGATGTATTCATGTGTAACTACAATGTATGCGTTGTGTTTGGTGCTGTATTTGAGATATCCCGTGACGAAATATGTATGCAAATTTCTCAGGCATAGTTGTAAATTAATGATCTGATAAGTGCATTTTCCTCCAAATAACCGATTTTGTTATGTTCTTCAATGTCAGTGACCAAGTTTTTGTGATGATTTAACCATTTTTTTATTATCTCCTGGTAGAAGTAGCGTGAAAAAGTTATGAATGTTTCTATACTGCTGCCAATTTTGCAAGGGCCTGACTCACTGATTGGCGTGTATGGTAATCTGATGGCAGAATGGAGCACATCGTTATATTCTTTCTATTATTGTGGTCAATGTGCCTACATATTGTTTATTGGTCACTGATTTCATTTGGTCCGTAATAAGTAGTCTTTTTGTATTTTTATTCATCTTATAAATGGAGTTCATTTTCTGTACCCACCATAGTCCCCTATTCAGTAACATCTCATACTCCTGCCATTCTTGAGCCTGGGGTCGACATCTTGTAGCGTCCCGCCTTCTTGAGGCCGGGCCCGCACGCCTGGCAGCTCTTTAGGAATCAAGACTATCCTCACAGACCAACACACGTCTTTCCTGCGCACTTTGTCCTCACTCGTGCGCACCCGGGAACGACTTTCCGGTCGGTCACCTATCCCGAAATTGCTCCAGGCCAAGCACGCTTAACCTCGGAGTTCTTTTGAGATGAGCTTCCGGAAAAGAAGTTGCAACTTGTTGATATGAGTATTCTATCAATCCTATTAAGCCTTGGGCTGGGATGTCACATACTCACCCCCTTAGAAGATCGACGTCCTCGTCGATCAACCCTAATCCAGGAACGTCCCCTCTTGGCCACGTCCGTGCGTCCAGTGCCAGCGCATGTGCCATGCTGTGTGACCACTCTGGGCCCACACCAGCCATGCGCACCATGCCTGCGCAACTGCTCTGATACCACTTGTAGCGTCCCGCCTCCTCGAGGCCGGGCCCGCACGCCTGGCAGCTCTTTAGGAATCAAGACTATCCTCACAGACCAACACACGTCTTTCCTGCGCACTTTGTCCTCACTCGTGCGCACCCGGGAACGACTTCCCGGTCGGTCACCCATCCCGAAATTGCTCCAGGCCAAGCACGCTTAACCTCGGAGTTCTTTCGAGATGAGCTTCCGGAAAAGAAGTTGCAACTTGTTGATATGAGTATTCTATCAATCCTATTAAGCCTTGGGCTGGGATGTCACATCGTCACTTGCTTCTTTCAATTTCTTTTGGGTTCCTTTCTTACTAGCATCTTTCTCGGAAGTACTGAGCTTCATCATGTAGGTGAGAAGAGAACCGTCAGTAGTGGGTAGCAATAGGAGAAAGATCAACATTTTTAGGAATGGAAAGCATCAGGTGAACACGAGCAAGGGAGGTGACACGCTACATCCCTTCTGTGAATCAGCTTACTACATGCTTCAGAATTCTAGTGGCCTCTAGACGTAGAACAAACCAGACGAGGGAGGCACATCTGGCAGCATGATGTCCAACCACCTGTCCTTCAGTACACTGCTCAAAGCTCGAGAGTTCTGTCTGTGAATGTGCATTATTGTTTTGAGGAGTTTTACAGTTCAAAATAATAACTATTAATTTTTCAAAATTAATAGTCATTAGTTTGATCGGACAGTCTAGATTTAATAGCAAGAATTCACTACTAATGGTCATTAGTATGGGTAATATCGGAAAAAAAAGTGTGATAACCTTGTAACAGGAATTTTGTTTTTATAAATAAAATCAAATTTGTAATTTGATCAACTCATGTTGTTGATCAATCTAATTCATTATTATTAGTTCCTAAGTTTAGCCGGTTAAGGTTGAATTATTTAGTTTCTTATTATTAATAAAACATAAGTTTATTAATTAATAGTAAAATTACTAATATGCTCTCAAACTAATAGCCATTAATTTTAGAGAACTAATAACTATTATTTTGAATTGTAAAACTGCTCATTGTTTTTTCTCACAGATTTGTAGCGGCTGGCAAGCAGGACTGAATCCAATGGCCCTGGCTGCAAATTAATTTTCTCTTGAACTCCAAATGATTGGTTCGGTAGTTATTGTGGATGAGTGAAGGCCAAATGAAGCATATCATTATTTTGTTTTTTTTTCCTTTGAAAAAAGTAATGTGGTACAGAGTTAAGACAAGCTCGAGCACAAGGCCGAGCAGCTCAAGACGGCTCCAAGTCATGGTTCCCACAGGACGCACAGAGCCCGAGATATCCATAGCACAAGGTGATGTGACGCATCCTGTGCGCCAACCAAGCAAATTACCCAGCAAGGATCCTATTTGGCCTCATACTCTATTATTTAGGATTATGAGTTAAAATATATCATCTTCAGCAGGGACTTTAACTACTTGAACTCTCATTTTGCATGCCTCTGAAACTCTATCTCTAAACCCTCATTTTTAGGGTCTTTCAATCCTCTCTTTTATTTGTGGGTCCTACCGTTTTCTTCACAAAATAAGGTTTTGGGCTAGTTTACTGCTGAAGTTGAAGCCAGATTTTGAGCCCTCATTTTTACATGCCAGCCTGAAAAATAAAAGTAGAAGTCTTGTTTTGAGATCTATTGCTAAAGATGCTCTTATGGGAGGAACGGGCCGCCGAGCCGACGATGCCCCTTCTGGGCGTCGACGCTCAGGGGAAGTCGTTCGTTGACAAGGCGCAGCTCAAGGCGTCGAGCGCGTCATGCACCGGCCATCCACTTTCTCCGATCGATGCGTGCCGGCATCCCCACCCTTGAGGCGCAATCCCCGTCAAGCTTAACCGCCACGTCGTGCTCGCGGCCTTCCAGCGCATCGTCTCACCGAGACGGGAAACGAAACGACCAGATCGCTAGAGCACCACGGCGTCCCCACTGGCCGCTGCCGCAAGATCTGCCGTGAGCTCGCAGGTGTCCTTCTGCCCTTCCCATTCACCGTACTTGCCAATCTCAATAGCAATAGCACGAGGTGAGACACCGTGCAGAGCACCACGAGACAATGACGATTGCTCGCCGACGACGTTCAGAGGCAGAGCTAGCAGCCATGCACTCCGGTCATGGTGACGAGGTCTCAGCGAGCGTCCGTGGTGGTCTCAAAGCCGCGAACGTGGAGGCCGATCCACGGAGTTCTTGAGGCATTAAGAACTCAAAAGAATGTAATTGCAGGATGTAGAGTTGCACATGCTACTCCGAAGGTGTCATTTTCTTCAAACGTTCAGAGTTCAAACAGAAGCAAAAAATGTTGTTTTTTTCTCATAAATAACTGCTCCCTTTCTACTGAATTCCCATAACTCCTGATTATAATGTTCTACTCGACGCATCTAGGATCCCTGTTTGTTACGTGACTCGAACTCCTCATTCTGATCTCTTCAGACAACTCCAAAGCTGGGAAACTTTCCCACATATAGGATCGATGCAACTATAATAGAGAGCTTCTGAACATGACTCTGTCTGAAGGGAGCAAGGCATTATATGGGTATTCAGATGAGTCCTCCCATTGCCTTCCATCTTTATATATATAATTGAAGAGAAAAAGGAGCCATCACGTTCGCTCTAAAATACTAAAAATTCCCACGTTAATCTGAGAAAATAAGAAGAGAAAATTACCCGCCGCTGCCATTATGAAACAGTTAGACCAAAATACCCTATGTGTGTTCTAATAATTACCCACCACTGCCATTATAAGAAAAAAATACAAAACACATCACTATTTTTAACCACCGTTAAAAAACATAAAATCACATTAGGCAAATAAGTGAGATTTGGTGCATACGGAAACTTCAAACACCAACGTGAACTTCAAGCATGCCTAATCGATAAAGTAATAGACATGGACACTTTTCCCAAAAAGACTACCTGAAATACTACATGCCTAATCGATAATCTCACGTATCTTCTTTTTACGGCCACAAGCCATACACGTTTAGCCCTAATTGACCTTATACATTACGAGAAAGCGAAGCAGCAGTGCTGGCGGAACGAGGTGCGAGCAAGGACGACGGCAGCATAGGACCTGCGCAAGCCCGCAACAGGCCGATCAAGTCTGCAGGATAGGTGTGCTTAATTAACTTGGGCGTTCTCTACGTCTGTTGTCCAAGGTGAGGCAGTTTGGCCTCTGCAACTTTTCAATACCTTACACAGATTATTATCACGTACTGTTCAATACGAGACCTGTCATCTCATTGTGGTGTTATGTCATCATCAGATCGTGCGTGTAGCTTCAGTATTTTTTTTTACGGGATGTAGCTTCAGTATTTTACGGAGAGGCAAGTTAATATGAGGAACAATTTCTTATCTTCCAAACTAAGCCTGCAACGGGACGATTGGATCTGGTGCACTTAACGTGGGTGTTCTACTTCTGTTGTCCAAGGTGAAGCAGTGTAGCCTCTGCAAATTTTTACACCTACGCAGATTATCAACAGTTTCCACTTGATAAAACAGCCGCCCTTATGTATGCTTTTGTTCAATAAAAGACCTGGAATCTCATTGGTGTCATGCCGTTGAAGCTTTAGTATTCTATAAGGAGAGGCATGTTAATTTGAGCAGCAATTTCTTATCTTCCAGACAAATATACTCGGATTTGGAATTGTAGTGCTCTCGAACCTGTATAGAGTACCACCATGTGTAATGTAAAATATATTGATATAAAAAAATAAATTGAGATAATTTCTTTTGTTCAGTACCGCCATGTGTTTTTTCTACAAAATTGAGATAAATTCTTTTTTTTTAATTAAGCAAAGTAGTTGTACTCATTTTATGGGTTCAGGTTTTGGTGATACAGATAATTAGATTGGTATAAAATGCAATATGTTAGATATAACATATGGTATTGTCATACCCCAATTTCTGGAGCATGTTGTGCATCATGTATCAGTCCCTGGATCAGTAGCTGATACGCACAAGAACACAGATATGGTAATCGAAAGCATACTTCGTATAGGTAAATGTTATAATACCTGAGATATCACCTTTAGTGGCGGTTCGACAAGGATACAGAACTATCCATGTCCGTCCGTCCGACTGTTGGTGAAGCAGACAATCAGCGGAAACACGGCCCAAGCCTACAGGCAGACTTGAGTGCGAACGAAAACCAGTCGCCGTCGTCTCTACGGGGCTTCTCTCACTAAAAAAAATTACGGGCAAACCCGTGAGTACATAAGGTACTCAGCAAACCCTAACACAAGGGGTAAGTTGTATGCAGGGAGGTAATCAAGGATGAGGCTGATGGTTCAGTGTATCGGCGGAAAACCAATTTTATGCAAGGGTTGATTTTGAAAACAAAACCAGTTCGCAAACTAAGTCAGGTATTGTTGATTAAGTATAGTGGGGTTGTTTGGCCCTGGGGGAGATGCGTTCATTCCCGCCAGTTCCCAAATTTTATGCTGGCCGGAAACCAGCGCACGGCTCCAAACCGGTGTATTCCGAAAACACGCCAAGGAGTACTCACGCCAAGAGTCTAATCAAGTGTGGCCATGGCTTTCGCACTGTCCAATACCGTGGAACACGGCTATCCGGATAGATTCTTACACTCTGCAGAGGTTGTACACTTTCCCCACAAGGGTACCCAGTCCTCCCCAGTGCACTGGTTCGGAAACTGGATACTAATGGTCCCGTACCTGCCTAGTGTCACCTCGGTACCACCCCGAAAATACCACGACCAGGGGCTTCACATCAATAATTCATAATATCTTGGCCATAGCGCTTTCATTTGCCGGACCCGACGCCAATCTCGTCAAAGTCTTCTCCTGGCTTTCGGTTGCACTCTGCCTCCTGGTGGTACCGGGCGATCACTGGTAGGGTGTGGTTCCAAACCCTACCCATAATAGGGCCTCGTGGTTGCACTGCTGCTAGGCCAGACGGCACAAGAACCGGTCCTTATACGACCGATGCAAGCATCTTCAATAGCTACCCTCCTGCGAGGAGTAGCGTCCCAGAGATAGCCTCCCCACTGAGAACTACCTCGCTTGCACCCGTCTAAAACATACCCCCACTATGGGTTGCACTTACTAGTCCCACCCATTTTCACTTTACTCACCCAACACCAAGCACGCACACATTTTCACAAAATCATGTGAATCAATTTATTAAGTACACAGTGTGAATGAGTCCTAAGCAGCATTTTGATCCTACACATCATTAAGGATTAATGATGGTGGGTTCCTAGGTTTATCAAGGGAATTTGGATAATCAATATCAAGGCATGGCAATCATAAATACTTAGGTCATTCTAAGCATTTAAATCATTTTAAATTCCATGCAGGTTTCATTTGAAAATCAAGCTCTAATTAGGAATATTTGTAATCATGGGTTCAGCATGATCAATGGGAGTTAGGGCTTGCCTGCAAATCGCTTTCCTAATCTTCAAACTCTGACTCGAGGCTTGATTCTCTGAGCTGGCCTGCGCGCTTGAAGCTTGTATCTCTGGGTTGGTCTTCGTGCTTCAAGACCTCAGCAGCTCTTCGAATTCTTCAGGCTCTTCCGCGGCTCTCGCGTTAACTAGCGTATAAAACAGTACGTATAAACTACCGCAAAAAAAAATAAAGAACAACAGAAAATAAAGAATCAAGGAAAGCCAAATAAGATCCAAAGAAACTTCGCGAAGAACGAGAGACTTAACCATGCATGATGCAGTATACTAATGCAGAGCGGTTACATGTCATAGGTGATATACCTGGCCTTGTAAGGGTCATATTCACCTAGACAAGTTATTAGTTATCTATTTTCTCTAATATATGAACATGGGAGTGTGATTATGCATATGATCCTTATTGGGTGGACACCTTGGGGTGAAGATGATAAGATGCATGCGCTTCCTTGATGGTGATTGCGTGCGTATCTAATATGCAAGCTTCTATATTATTTCTATAAAAGAACATGCATGAATGCAGGCGATGGTATATGTAGCGTGTGTACGTGATTATGCGCGATATGAATGCATGGCTGCAAATAAAATGCCAAATTCAAATAAAGGCAGCTGGCAATTAAAATGCCAGACAACTCCAATAAGATTCAATAAAAGATCAATTAAAAGAGCAGAGCAATAAATCAAAAGGGGTTGGGCGAGGATACTAAGTTAGGTTTGATCGAGTGATGATTGATATAGGTTACTTGATTGGAAGTGAGATGACACTAAGGTTTGCTAGGTTTATAGATAGTGAGCATAAGAATGAATGCGGACTACAAGGATGAAGTAGGGTTTGTGATAAGATAAGGGTACTAGGTTGGAAGTGGAATGGTACGAATGATCGCTAGGTTTAATGCTAGCGAGCAAAAGAATGGATAGGTTATACAGCGATGGAGTGAGAGATGTGGGAGATATTTTAGGAGGTAAAGATTTTCTAAACCTAGTGTGGGGCTTCAAGAACAGTACCATGAGGTACTTCGCGATTCCACGAACCCGTGGGCGCAAGAATCACCTAAAACGGAGTTCGGATTAAAAAGATATGGACGTTTGAAGATTAGGGAGGCTGATTTGTAATTATAAAAGGGTTTTTGAGGGCTTAAGTGTAATTACAGAATAAGTCTGGGGACCTATCTGTAATTATGAAAAAGTTTAGGGGTCTGGGTGTAAAAAGTCAGGGGTTAAAACATAATTACAGAAAAGTTTAGGTACTTTTCTGTAAAAATGTAGGGCTTAGACAAGATTATTGAAAAGGTCAGGGGCTTATCTGCAAAAATGTACAGGTCCGGTGATTTTTGGGATTTTTGGAATTATTTTCTTGTTAGAAACTCCGTGGACCAGGTCCACGGTATCTGTGGACTGCCTGGGCTCGGGTCCATTGGTCCACGGTGGACCGGGACGGGCTGGGCCACTGGATCGAGATCGAAGGGCTCAGATGAAAGGGGATTGGGCGCGGCGGCCGGAGGTGTGTGGCGCGGTGGCGCGGTCGCCAGAGACATCGCCGGAGATGGCTGCAGGGCGAGAAACGCGACACAGAGGGGTCCTACGGGATATACGCGCGACGGAGGTCCTTCCTCAACATGATGTCGACGTCGGGACGCAGAGGAGCGGCGGCAGTGGTTCGCCGGAGTTGCTCACGGCGGCGGGCGCGATGGGGAAGTATGTGCGCGGGCGAAGAGGAGGCGAACAGAGGTGTGAGGAACAAGGAGGGGTACACGGGAGGGCTCACCGTGCCCTCGGTTGAGTCGAAGGGGGAGAGGAGGGCGGCCGGCGTCGATGGCGAGGTCGCCGGAACCCTAGGGTTCTCGTGCGGGGCGTTCTGCGGCTCGGCTGCTCAGGATGACGACGTGCCGAGGAGGAGCATGACACGGGGAAGCTCAAAGGCGGGGAAGGGAGGAGTGGGAGTGCTTCTGCGGCGGCCGGAGAGCTCGCTGAGGGGCTCGACGGAGGAACGAGAGAGGGAGAGATGGGAGAGAGAGAGAGAAATGGAGAAAGGAGGGGCGCGGCTCCGTTTTATAGGCGCGGTAAGGCGGTTCCGCACAGTAAGGCGGCGCGGCGACACGGCAGCGGGGGCGGCGGCGGCGTCCGCGGGTCGACGGCCGGGGCCCGGGCGCGGAGCGACGCGCGGAGGAAGAAGGCTGACAGCGTGGGCCCCGCTGTCGGTGAGAGAGAGGAGGGGAAACGGGCTGCTGCTGGGCCGGACCGGGCCGAAACAGGCCGGCGCGGGAGGGAGAGGGAAAAGAGGCGCGGGCTGGGCCGGAGGAAAAGAAAGGGAAGTTTGGCCCGAAAGAAAATATGTATGATTTGATCTTTTCCTGGGATTAGAATTTGAAGGGATTTTGAATTCAAACAACACAAGTTTCAAACAAACACTCAAAACAAATCCAATAAAATACGAATATGCATATGGTGAAGGTTGTGCAGGTTTTAAAATTCAAAATTTTGAAAATTGAATGTGTCTTAGCTCAATCTAGAACAAATTTATTTAATTTGTTGTAAATTCGAAAAGTTCAAATTTTAGTGAACTTTTAAATGAACACAAGCACTTGAGCACATATTTTATTTTCCCAAAAATTCCAAATTCAAACTATGTTCAATTATTTGGTGAAATTTTATTTTTGAAAAATCATGTCAAGGTGAGGGTTTAGAAAAGGTTCAAATTTGGAGTGATTTTTATCCCTTTTTAAGTTTATTTATTTATTTACTTCTTTTCTTTTCTTTTTCTTCTGGCTCCGGAAAGTAGGGTATTACAGGTATCACCTAGATCAAATTTTACGGTACATGGCAAAAAGATTTCCCAAAAGCTAAAGTTTACAACATTAATCGGAGAAAATAAGAAGAAAAAATTACCCACCACTGTCATTATGAAAAAAGTAGTCTAAAATACCCGTCACATGTTTTAATAATTACCCACCAGTGTCATTAAACACCTTTATATTAATTTTCTATTACCCACCATTACCCTTATTAGCAACACATCCCAAATATGAGCCTATATTCCTATTATCTTTTCTTTTTTTCCCCACAAATTTCATACGTACGCAGCAAGTAAGATGTAGTGTAATCGAGTGGCGTGATGAGCAGGCATAGCCGAAAAATAAGTTACGATAATGACCATCCAATGGCGTGACATGAAGGCGAGGATGCTAGAGCATGCCAGCGACAGCCCATAGCCAGGAGAGGGGCAAGCGGGTGAGCTGGAAAACAAGTTGGAGTGAAACAAGAAAGGGGGACAAAGAAAGCCTGGGACGAGGGGACGACAAGCGAGCAATCTGAACAACAAACTGAGCGATGACCAACATGGCAGCAGCGCCAGAAAGGCGAGAGGAATGTGGAAGTTATGCATGAAGGTAGTAACCTTTACACAAGGGGGGCCAGAGTAGATGGGACGGATAACAAGCTGGCATAACGACCAACCATGCAGCATGACGAACAAGTGAGCCGGGCAACTGACCATGTGACATATGTGATTGTGGAAGAGTATATACAAAATTTTAATTATAAATTGCATATGATTGACTTATGAAAAATAAAAAAATAAAATTAATAGTGATAAAAATAACGATAATCCAATACTAGCCGCGCAAATGCGCGGGTCGCCATACTAGTTCCAACAATAAGCTCACACTTTGTCCTTCTCTCGTGCAACTGTTTTATGCCTGACAATGTCAACCGTTGCGCTTAGCCGGTTAGTATATAGATATCTTCCAGCACAATTCGTGGACGACCCCAACTGTTGCTACTGTGGATCACCAAAATTTCGAATAGAGCAAGGTATGTATATACAGATGCAACCGAGCCTTAGATTCTATAAAACAAGGGCATGATGATTTGTGAAAAGTGGGTGTGGCTTCTAACAATGAGTTACATGTACTGTTGTACAAGTAAATATAAAGATTCGGCACATTTTTTATTCGTCGATTTTATTGAACCAATGCAAAAGATCAATGTGGATATCTATGTTAGTTGATCGGTACCACATGAGTCAAATCTTTTTATTTACTTTGTACAATAGCACATGCAACTTTTGTTTTATAAGCCCACCTACTTCTCACAAATCATCACACCCTTCTCTTTTCTACTTAGAATCTATATATAGATGCCTTCCTCTAATCCCCATTCTCTTGTCTCTACGGTACTAGCAACAGTAGGAGTCTCATGTCCGTGTGCACATCTCGCATGATATATATAAGCTCAACGGTTGATGTTGGCACGCATAGAAGAGTTGCGCAATAGACCGGAACTATGCAGTGAGAACTAACCGGAATGGAAGGCACTGGGATGACTCATTACTCATATGACGATCCATACGACGCATGCTCCCTCGACCCTTCATGCCAAGTTTGGTTCAGGGGTGCATGAGCGTTCCTTCTCTCTTCACCCTTCTATGAGAGGTCCGCATTCATCTCGCGTCCACCATGCCTATGAGTGAGCTTCCCAGCTGCTAGGGTGCTTGAGGGTATGGGCTGCTTTCTGGCTGCACTCCGGAAGGCAAATTAGACCTGGTTGCTTCGCTGTTCGTGAAGAAGACAATGCAGGGGCGAACAGACTTGCGCTCCTGACAGAAATGTTAGGCCGGCAGCTGCATCAGAGATTCAAAGACATGAAGCAAACAAGGCTGAAGCTTACAGAAATTGCTAGGCTTTTGGTCTACCTGCAAATGTTTTTTTTTTGAAACGTGACTGATTTGGAGAAAAAAAAAGTTAATCTGGTACAGGGTTCCATTATTGGCCAATGGTCACTATATTATCTGGTCATTTCCTTGTCTCGTTGCTCAATTTTACATGGAAATCGTTTTTTCACCCGCTGTTCTCCTATTCGAAATATCTTTGCGGCCCAGTCCTCCTCAAATTCTGAGCTCACACCAGGACACCAGATTTGCCGTCGACGCCGCGTATATGAAACAGAGAACGTGGCCGCTGATGTCCGGGCAGTGGTGGCCGTCCCGAGACAGTACTCGAGGGCGCCATTGAGGGTAAACTTGGATAGCAGCTGGTCGCTGCGCTGTCAGGAAACGCCCATCCTAGAGCGGCACGGGTCGCCGTCGAGCTCCACTGGTACGCCATGATCGCGGCCTAGCCCAGGCCATCGTCTCCCCCCGAGACTGGACGACCAGGTCTAATATGCGCCGCACGAGTCCGATCGGATGGACAACAGCAATCCAACGGGGCGGGGCGGGGGGGGGGGGGGGGGGGGGGGGGGTTGGGTGGGTCGCTATTTGAAATAGCGACCAGCCCCGACCCAGGGTTGAGTATGAATTAGAAGAAACAGTCTTTTTTTTTTTAAATCTTATTTGAGTTGTGACTATTTGTAGCAAATGGCATCTTCAGAGTAGTATGCGAAATTCTACATCCTGCCATTTAATTCTTGTTTGAGTTCTGAATGTCCGAAGCAACAAAATGGTTATGTTCTCTATTGCAGATATTTGCAAAAGCAGCAAGAAATGCAGTGAACGTTGCAATCTTGAATGTTACTATTATATTGGATACTTCTACATTCTACACCCCGTCTTTCACTTCTCACCAAAATCCTTCATTTCACCAACTCTCCGTTCATGTCTAACACACACACACACACACACACACACACACACACACACACACACACACACACACACACACACACACACACACACACATATGTTTATAAATGATAAGATTTGACGAGCACACAACACAGATTTTTGGAAATGGAAGGCATCGGGAGAACCAATACTACCAGAGTAATATGTTTCCCTATGCATGTACAGCTGCTGATCGTTATTTGTTTATAAAGGAAAGCAGCTGCTCTAATGTGTTTGATATTAGGTCTTTACGTTTGCAGGAGATGCTAAACCTGAAGCCAGAAGTGTGAACCTATTCAACATTGCCCATAAGGACTGAATCTTTCTTGCAGTAGTCCAAACAAGGGTTCTTGATTCGTGTGTTGTGCGTCATTTCTGTACGCACGTCACAGGTGTTCCGTAAGGCCCATTTTGCCATCCTAAGCCCGCTGTTTATTTCATTATGCCAACATTTCTGCCCGTTGTTTATTTCGTTATGCCATCCTAAGCGTCACATTGGTGGTTCATAACTTGTCATATATGAACCAATTACCAAAGTTAAAACAGCACACGATGAAGTTAATAAACAAGAGCCGGCAGCAAAATGATCAGCACAAATCATTTTTTTTTCGAAAGCCACAGTACGAATTATTGTAAAAGGAAAAACTGAATATAATTATACAAAACACTATGGTTAGTGGCGCACTCAGGAGTCAGAGGTACGGAGTCAAAGGTGGCATGCTAAACTTGCATGAGATGGCACGGAGTCAAAGGTAATGTTGGACGGTCATGGCGCACTCAGGAGTCAGGACGTCGCGGCATGTCCAGGGAAGGCGTTCGTGGAAGGCATCATGGTGTCGAACACGTGTCATCATCTCGTTTCTCCGCACCACTCCATGTGGCGATAATGCAGGCGGGTCGCCGTTGAGCTCCACTGCTACGCCACTGGGCGGCGACCTTCTCTGCTTTGCTTTTCGCCGCGCCAGAGCACAGCTGCCGCAAGATCTTTCTTGAGCCTGCGGAGATCCCTCTTCCCTTACCAGTCACCGGCCTCGCCAAGGCTAACAGCGATGATAGCACGAGGTGAGACGCCATGCATAGGTCCCTCGTCATACTTGCAGCTGACGAGCTCCCCCGTCCAGCAGCCATGCCGTCAACACCGCGGATTTGAAACAGAGAACGTGGCCGGCGGGCGAACTCCACACGGCTACGCCATGCTTGCGGCCTCCAGCCGTCGTCTACCCAATACAGGAAACGACCAGGTCTAATACTCCCTCCCCCAGGGGTGCTCGCCATTTCAAATAGCGACCACCTCAGACCCTGGCGGCCGGCGGCGGCCACTTTCTCTGCTTCGTCGCTGATCGGTTCGCCAGAGCACCGCTGCGTCCGTCCAGCCGCAAGATCTTTCGTGTGTATGCGTAGGTCCCTCTTCCCTGCCCAGTCAACGGCCTCGCGAAGCTAACGCCAATAGCACGAGATAAGACGCCGTATATAGGTCCGTCACCATGCTTGCCGACGAGCTCCCCATGACCCGTCAGCCATGCACTCCAATCACTGATTTCATGCCTGTCCGTGTCCGTGGTGGCCAATCAATGGAGTCTCGGAGCTGCGCCGGCATACGGCGGATGCCATTCCACCGCCCCCGAGCACCTTGCATGGTGACAGCGCAAACTGTTTCACATTGATATTCAAATGGACAAACATCATATACATCATGTGAATGTGGAACAGGTTACACGTCTATGGCAAATAATCACCTCTCACCATCTCTTTGCGTCATTACCGTTCTAATTTGCCAAGTCTCGAGTTGATAAGTTTGGAGGACTCAAAAAACATAATACTCTCAAATTGATTGAAAACGAATGCAAGTTATCGATATGGACATCTCTGTTTTGTTGATTGGTATCCATGGGCCAACAAATCAAATCTTTTCATTTACTTTTCTATAGTACATATAACTCTATGTTAGAAGTGACACCCACTTCTCATAATAATGATGCCCTTCTCTTTTCTAGAATCTAAGACTCAACTGCATCTATATATGCATGCCTCGCTCAATTCCCCCTTCTCGTGCTACCACACTAGCAACAGTCGATGTATCTTGTATGTACATGAACTAATAGTATTGCAAGATATATTAGTGCAATAGTTGACACCCTCGTATAGCAGAGTTGCACAGGATAACAGCAATAGAGAAAACTATTTGGAATGGAAGGCACTGGGATAATACATCCTAGGAGCCATATAATGATGTGCTACTTTTGCATTCACCAGGGATGGTCGCTAGCGACCACTCCTGGGGTTGCTTGGGCAGTTGGATCGCGACCGAGCGGCACAAAACAAGCTGACGAAAGTGATAGAGGAGAGCGGTATGGGCCTGTAGGCAGCAGAGTTACCACGGCCCAGCTGTCGCTGAAGGCCTGCTAAGAAAATGGAGCCCGTCGCGAGGAATGAAGAAGGAAACGGCGCACGAGTTCATGCTCGTGTGTCCGTGTGTGTCGAGTACGATGGCATGCGCGTATATGTGCGTGCATTCGTGTCCATGGTCTAGATATTGAGTCTAGCATGTCGTGCGGCGTATGCTATCAAGTTTGTTAAGACATGTCATGGATGGCTGAGTACGTCGTTTGGACGTTGGAGTCTGCAGCGGATGGGAATGCGAATTGCATGGCTCGCGATAGGATGGAGACCGGTTGCTCACGGAGAGAGTTTATTTGTGGCTCATGAGGGCTGTGCGTGCGCGCGGTGATTGCTGGAGTGGTTGGCGTGGGCGCTGCGTCGGCCATGTAATCTCTGTGTTTTTCTAGTGGAGTGAGCCCAGATAGAGTCCGTTTGGCGGCCGCAGCGTTCGGGGCGCCTGGGCGCGCGTGAGTGTATTCTTTCCTGGGTTCCAACATCGTCTCCCCGAGACAGGAAATATAGCGTCCGATCAGATGGTTTACACGACCCAAGGGGTGGTCACTATATCAAACTAGCCCTTCAACCCGTGCGCCTGCACGGGCTAGTTAAGTTTGTTGAAAATTGATTGCATCTTTAAGATTTTGGATCTTGGCAAGGAGTGAATATGTTTACTTCGTACAACACTATTTTATTGTGGTTACTAAGGATCTAATTTTTCTATTATATGGGAAATACATCTTCAGAACAAAAACTCGCGGCCTTGTTTAGCCATATTCGAATGCTTTATAATACATCTAATTTTTCTATTATAGTACATAGCAACTATGTTTGCTTTATAATTTGTCATACATTGTTTAGCCATATTTGAATGCTCTTTTGTCATAGTACTTAGCCTTCAAACTTTGAAATATGGAACATACAAAATAAGGAAAATGTTTCGTTTATATATTGTTCTCACTCGCGTGCAAATGTCTAGCTATACACTTTCGTTGATCCGGCACTATGGCAAGTTCTTCAATTGTTTCTACCGCATCATTCTGATTACCTGTCTCCACTGTGTTGATTATTATATAGTTGAGTTCCTAGTTTGGATTTCACTAACCTCTGTTGTGGTTCTCCTTACCTCCAGTAGCTACTGTGATGCGAGGTTACTGAAACACCCGTGTGAAGAATGTTTCTTAATTTATTCTTTTGTTTGTCAATAACAAATTAACAATTGTGACATACATATCTCCTATTATTATTGGTGTTTTACTATCTGGTGATCTTCTCAGCTTATATATAAATAAGTACTTTTTGTTGGTTGGAACTTTTCACAGTTTTGAAAATAGACCAAATCCTTTTCTTGGGCAATATACCTTCTCTAGCAAAAACGCTAATATTTTAATAGATAGACAATATACCTTCTCTGTGATGAGCACGTGGGTGTCCTTCTGATCTCTCCATACACCGGCCTCGCAAGTCAATGGCGATAGCACAAGGTGAGACGCCGTGATGTTTAGAGCTATTCCGTCAAGTAGCTAGCAGCCATGCCCTCTGGTCATGGTGACGAGAGGCCTCGGCGAGTCCCTGGTGGTCTCAAATCCACGACAGTGGAGGCTGATCTATGTACGTAGTCGCCGAGCCGCGCGCGCTGGCTCAAGGATGCAAGTCCGCTGCCCCGAGCACTTGCAGGGTGACAGCGCCAAGTCCAAGTGCGGACATCGTCGACACTGATACTCAAATTCAAATGGGGAAACAACGTATACATCATGTCGATGTGGAACATGTGCTTGTATAGCTCAATATGGCCAATCTTTGCCTCTCACCATCTATTTGCTTAATTTCCGTTCTTTGCCAAGTTTCAAGTTGGAGCGTTTGGATACCTCAATAATTTATGTGTTGGTGTTTTCAATGTCAACTACCGTTATCAGACCAATATCGATATGTTTGTGCCCACATGACTTCTTTTCTGATACCTATGTTATCTCCGATACCGTAATCATTTCTGACATTATCGTTTCCAGTTCTGATTCCGTGGAAAAACTATACAAGTGAAAGTGATTAAGAATATTTTCTGATCATTTCTGACTGTTTTCATCCATATCAAAAAATGCATTACTGAGTACTCTTGATTTTAATATATCATAAATTATCAATGTGGACGCCTATGTTTATTGATCGGTACCCACAGTCCCACAGGTTTTAGTAACCTGTTGAATCTTTGCGTTTACTTGTACAATAGTACATCTATATATATATACTAGCAAAAGTGCCCGTGTGTTGCCACGGGCTGACGGAAAAACAATGTACAAATAAATTTAATGAACTTCAGTTTTAAAACAAAATTTTATTGGAACCGTTCAAGTAAATATTTGAAAGAGACTCATGAAAAATATTTTGATTCAGCAATAAAAACACAGCTAGGAGAATTCATTTTGAAAGTACTATTACCATAAAACTTTCGTGGTCGAAGAGGTCAATCCAGGAAAATCAAGTTCAATGAGGATGGACACAAGATGCCACACACTGCTCGATCTAGAGCCGGATCCATCGGCCACCGGCCCAAACCTTTGTGGCAACAAAGAACCAAATTTGGGTTTGCTCGGATCTTACGACGTCTCAGCGAATCGTACGACACGGGATGACCGAGGGAGCGTGTACAGAGGTTCGTTCCGGCGCAAAGTTTATATTCTCGACAAAAATAGGAGTAAACTAAAGGATCATTTGCTAACAATATTTGACCACACAAAAATGGAATAACAGTTGTGGAGCTTTATCAGTTTGGAAGAATGGGTCAATCTAATAAATCGTGCTTCACATCATTGTACAACTTATAAATCTCATTCATGATCAGTATAAACCTACAAGAAGATCAATACATATTGAGTCCGACGAAAGAACTATCAGATTTGGACGGCCTTGAAAAGGTAGGAACCCTCGTAGCTAATTTTAACCATTTCTGAGTGCATAACCGCCAGGAATTGCCATTCCAGCCGACAGGAAAGCCTAAATGAACAATAAAAAAAATACAATTGTATGTTCCTTATTTCATTATTTGCATACACAGTTCTCAACATCAATTACACCATCATTATTCTGAACAAATGGCGCATCACATAAGAAAGTACAGGCAAAGCTTAAGATGGCAATCCACATTTTGCAGAGGTGCACACAACCATGAATTCACAACCCTGAAAGCAAACATAATTTGAGCAAAGCCCAGACCATTGATCTTCACAGATTCCAGAATCCAAAGTAGAACGAAGCCTGAGAAAATTTCAGAGAAAAGTTAAGTTTAACAGAAGAATTCAATGCATATTTGCATGAAGTAAAGAAGTCTGATCAAATTTCAGACACAAGCACGGTGGTTGAACCTATTTTCGGCACCACAACTCATGTACATTATTGTTTATTGAGAGTTTACCTGAGAGCTAGGGAGACAGCTACGGAAACAAATTTCTACTAAGTATAGAAGCAACTCATAGTATCTATTGCTGCAAGAAACAGACAGAGCAGCATGTATTACACTAATCATTCTGCCATCAGCAATCCAGAGGCAAAATTACAAATAATATTACAGTAACCACTCTGCAATCAATCAGCATGTAGCAACAACAGAAGACGTTAAGAACTGCAATCAGCAACCCAGAGGCAAAGGCAGGCACAGGGCAATATAACACTAAGTGAGCAATGTTGCTATAGTAGGACCAAAGTGAGCATTGTGGAACACAAAGGCTTAAAATTCATTGCAAGCATCAAGTGAATTGCCTTGCCACAAATAAAATGAATTGATTGATGGACCATTTATGTTGTCATATCACACCTTCATCAACTAATAGATTAGACTGCAACTCATACATGGGCTCAACTCAACAGATTCAGTACTAAAAATAAAGCACTAAATTCCTAAGGTGTCCTTTCAATATCAACCACTTTTATTTCTAGAGTACAAGATTTGTACCAGTGAATAGCATAATAGCTGAAATTAGATTAAATAGCTTAACCTCAGTTATTTCTAGAGTACAAGATTTGTATCTAATTAAGTAAAGAACAAACTTCAACTGAATAAGCGTTGTGTTGTGGCACAACATTTGGCTCACAAAATGTACTAAAGTTGTGCTAGCTACAAATGGTCAGCACCAAAAAATGTTTTGAAACGAAGCTTTTCTGTCTTGCCTATGAGAAGTGTCATCAAGAAAAAAAAATGCTAATGCTCACCTTCCTTCAAATCCATGCTGATGTCGAGTAAACTGTTCTGGCATAGATTAAGCACTACCTCGTTTGCTTGAACTGAACAACAGCCATTCCAAAATCAGAATTGAAGTTAGCATCGGGTAAAAATTCTGGACTCATAGAAGCTGCAAATATTGGAATGGAACAGACAAGGGTTTTTTTTCGAGCACTTAATTAAATCAGGGGAGTCCCCAACTCTGTAGATTTAACGACACATAATTCAAACACCTCTCAGAAGTTTAACTGTCGCTTCACAAAACAAAGAAATGTTTTTATTTTAGATTATTGGGACACAAAATTTCACTTTACTAAAAGGGGTATTCAGTGTCTTAAACTCTGAGAAAGGACCAACCTTCCATTCCACGCCACAATTGTTTTCACTGTAATCCAAGACTATCCAACGCTTGAAGAACTCATTCTGATCAACCACTGATGAAAGTATCAACTGTGGACGTAGAAGTTAGCTAGATTCAACGCTCTAGCAAAGCAGTTAGCTAGATTCTTTGTCATTAACCAGGAGTCACTGTGAACTGCAACCAGAGCCAACCAATCCTTCTCATTCACGCCATCTCTAGCAAAGTTGATTTACATCATGTAAAGATAAGATTTCTAGATAATTAACAACAACCTTATACCTAGCTGACAAACAGATTGCATAAGATTTGACTTAACAAGCATAATTTCACTACCAATGTAAATGGTGAAGCGATCGAACACGCCAGGGAGAAAGCGATCTCCTCGTTAAATCAAGGTGTCCTTGGGGAAGAAAAAATTATTTAAGCAAGAGCCAACCACTAATCTAATGAACAATGCATTCGCTTGAGCAAGGACATGATCGATCGTTATTCGAAGGATTTTTTTTTTACAGCCTGCTAGAAAGTAGAACATACCAGGTAACCGAGTCAAACGAACGACTCCTGCAAACCTAAGGAGCCGGAGACCTCACTTGACGCCGTCGCTGAAGCCGAACGCCGCCTCGCTCGCTGCCGCGGTCTCCTCGACGAGGTCCCACCGCCTTCGACAGCACCTCGCGGAGAGGCAGGGGCTTTGCTCCCACGGGGCGCCGTCCTCGTCGCGTCGGCCAGGACTAAGAGAAGTGCCGTCCTCGTCGCACAGGACCAGGAGGGGCGCCGCCCTGCCCAGGTGGCCGCGGGCGCACTCCACCCTGTCGGGCGCCCCTCCTCCCATGCGCCCTTCCTTCCACCAGGGTGGCGGCGGAAGCGCCAACTTGTGGCCCGGAGGAAGCGGCAGGTGCGGCAGAGGGGCCGTTGTCTAGATCTCGATATGCCTGTCGCCGGCGCCGGGGAAGCGTCGTTCTTGGAGCAGCGGGGGAGAAGTAGGCATTGGAGTAGGTAGAGGTGGTGGAGGAGAAGTAGGGCGCCGCGCGGCAGGGGCGGAAGGCCTCAACGGGGAGGCGGGGAGGGGAGGGGAGGGGAGGGGCGGGGCCGCGGCCCGCGGAGATGGAGGAGGCGAGGATGGCAGAGGAAGAGGGACGGCGCGGTCGAAGAAAAATAGAAAAATCAGCGCGCGTGAGCAGGTCCCACCTGTCGGCGCCGAATTTTCACGGTGGGAGGGAGCGCGACGCACGAAGAAATAGTGGAGTAGGAGTAAAGATATGCCTCGCTCTATTCCCAATTCCAGCGATCCTACAGTAGCAACAGTTAGAGCCCTGTGTGTTCGGAAGATATACGGGGCTGTTCGTTGCTTTAGCATTTAGCATTTAGACCTATCATATTAAAGAGAATCTTATTATTTAAAGTACTAAATAAAATTTAATGACAAAACCTTTTTACAGATAGGTACATCTTTACGAGACGAATCTAACGAGCCTAATTAATCTATATTTTGTTATAGTTATGCTACAGTAATGCTACAGTAACTTACCTACCCTCGTTAGATTCGTCTCGCGATTTAGATCAGGGGTTCTGCAGTTAGTTTTATAATTAAACTTTATTTAATACTCTTAAATGACAAGATTCTTCCCTCTAAATTTTAGACACGGTGCTACTGGATCGTGTAGCAAAGAGTTGGCCCGTGCACGCAACATACATGCCGAACTAAGGCCCTGTTCGTTTCTTTTAGCGCTAAATTTTAGAGGCCTCTAAATAAAGAGAATCTAGTACTAAATAAAGTCTAATGATAAAACCTTTTTACAGATGGGTACATCTTTACGAGACGAATCTAACGAGCCTAAGTAAGTTATGTTTTGCTACAGTCATGATACAGTAATGCTACAGTACTATCGTCTAACCACGGATTGTTTACCCTCATTAGATTTGTCTCGCGAATTAGACCAGGGGTTCTGCAGTTAGTTTTGTAATTAAACTTTATTTAATACTCTTAAATGATAAGATTCTTTTTTTTAGACCCCTCTAAATTTTAGACCCCTATGAAACGAACACCCCCATATACTAAACGCAGTGGTTGACAACTTGACATTTTCATTCATAAAAGAGTTGCACAAGGAAGAACTAAGGAAAAAAAAGAGAGAGCTAATCGGAATGTAAGGCACTGGGAAGACTGATCTAAGTTTGTGGGCTCTCTGTTGCGGTTACTGTAGTCCAATATGTGGCCGAGCTTCAATATTTGAAGCAAATTATATCTCCAGCGTAGCAAGGGCAAACCCTTCATCCCGCTGTCAACTTCTTGTTTGAGTTCTGAATGCCTGAAGCAAGGAAAGTGGTTTTACACGCTGTTGTAGAGATTTGCAGAAAGCAACACGAAATGCAGTGAACGTTGCAGTGATGGAGGCTACTGTACTGGATACTTGTACATGATCTACACACCATCTTTCCATCAATTATACTCATGTTTCTTTTGAAAAAAAGAAGAAGAAGAAGGTTGAACCAAGTTTGAAAACGTGACATAAAAAATTAGATCCAACAGTATGCCTCTACTGCCTTATGACCCCAATGACCATTGACATCAATTAATTCACCATCCTAAAACAGTGGACACTCAAATCGAGCCACGTGTGAAGGATAGCAGAACGTTTGTTGTGTTGTGTTGTGTTGTCTTGGACATGGTGGTGTTGGGTCATCACGTCATCCGGTTTATGCACCGACCGGAGATCGGCTCCAGCGAACCTAAGACCTTGTGCCTTCGGCGCCGCCTCGCGCGTCCACGGCAAGGCACAAGACAGCACCCCTAATCGGCAACAATGGAGCGGATACCTCATGTGGTGGAGTGTTCGTGGACAAGGCCGAGCTGCTCGAGACGGCACAGGACGGAGCGAGCCCGCGACATCCGTGCATCGCGTAGCGTCAGCACTGAACAAGCAACGATCTTGTGAGACGAACGGGCGGCCGTGCCGGCCGAAGAGGCCCCTTCTGGGCGTCGGCGTTTAAGGCATTGAACGCGCCCGTGTCGTACGCTGGAATGGAAACCTGCTCTCTCCGCACCGACGCCAACCCATCGTCTCTCCTAGACAGGAAACGACCAGGTCTAATTAATCCTCGCCGTGAGTGTCCGATCGGACGGATTGCATCCACTCAAGGGGCTGTCGCTATTAGAAGTAGCGACCACCCCCGAACCTGCGCAGCGACATCCTCTGCTTCGTTTCTCTGCTCGCCGGAACAGCGCTGCGTCCCCGTTGCAGCAAGATCTTCTGTGAGCTCGCCGAGTCTCTGCTGCCCTGCCTTGGATTCTTCAGGCTACCCAGCCATTGGCGCGCGACAGCACGAGGTGTGAGCCGTGCAGAGCTGCCAGATGACAACGTTCACATGCATCTCCCCATCAAGCCACAATGTGCTCCAGTCATGGCGACGAGATTTTGACGAGCGTCCCTGGCGGCCTCAAAGCCGCGAGCGTGGAGTGGAGGCAGCTCTACGGAGTCGTCTAGCCGCGCCGGCTCACGGATGCCATTCCACCGACCGGAGCCCTTGCAGGGCGACAGCGCCGAGTACATTTACGTGTTGGTATATAGGGATGAAAACGGTCGAAAATGATCGGGAAATATCTTAAACCACTTTCACTCGTATATTATTCTCTCGGAATCGGAATCGAAAACGGTAACATCGGAAACGGTTACGGCATCGGAAATAATGGAAACATCGAAAACGAAATAACCTGAGCGGAAACATATCGATATCGGTCAGAAAACGACAGTTCACATCGGACAAGGGCATCGCCAATTAAGCGGTGAGCCAATGTTACAGACGACGAGGAGACAAACAAGCGATACATTTTTCTATGTGTATAGTGTAATCTTTAAGTACCATGTAAGTTTACATTCGCAATCAGTGATAGTCTGCACACACATATACGATCTACATGCATAGATAATAACAAAAAGTATGAACATGATACTTGAACAAAACTATGAAATGGTCAAATACTCGAATGTATTGAATGAAATGCTTCTAATAATCAATCCCACACATATATGCATAGTTATGATCAGATAAATATGGGAATTTTGGTTGTGATTTTCGGTAAATATGGTAATATGATAAAACGGTCGGAAAAATGCCTAAATCATTTTTGAACCAGATTCCATATTTGTCACTCCAAATACCGTCTAATTTTCATAAATTTTTGAATAAAACAGAAATGATCGGGAAAAATATAAAAACGGCGTCGGTAGTTTCGGAAAATTATCATACCGTTTTCATCCCTATTGGTATAGTTCTTTGCCCAACTTTGTAGTGGTAGGTTCGGATGATCTTTGCATTTACTTGTACAATAGTGTATGTAACTTTTTGTTAGAAGCCGTCGTACCCACTTCTCACAAATCATCATGGCATTCCTTTTTCTAAAATACAAGACTCAGCTGAAGCTATATATAGAGCTCTCGCCCCATTCCCCTTTCTTGTGATTCTACAGTAGCAATAGTTGGTGTCCCGTGTCCGTGGGCATGTCTTGACGGACATGTATACGCCCCACAATTAAGAGGATTTTTACAGTCCCCCATACTAGGTAGTATTATTAGACAATACTAACTAGTATTCTTAAGGGTAGTTTGGGACATGAAGTATTTTGAAGATTAATTTACGGGAAGTATTTAGGTCAGCAAAATCGTTTTTATCGGGTTGGCCCAATTCATGGTTATTATTTGCGGCCCAACCAGGCCCAGTAGCTAAGTGTTTGCATAGGCCCATCATTTTTTCCCAGAACGAGTCGTTCTTCTTCCTCCTTGAGCAGACAAGCACCGGACGCCATTAACGTCGGGGTGAGCTCGGGCATCAAGGAGGTTACACCGCACCAGCACCATTGGATGTGTAAAATGGATCCGCAACTGTATTTTCTTCCTTCTCGGGCAAGAAATTTCAAGAAGTTCGAACTAATATATGCGGATTTTTGCTCACCCAGACAACCCCTTTCACCAGATTATATTTTTTCTCTTGATGGAACAATTTTGTGTGAATGGAACAATTAGTTTGGATTATTTATTATGAAAAAATTGTTAGTTTCTGCTGGTACTCTGATCGTCACATGCTGGCCGGACGGGAGCGGGGTTGGCGACGGAATTGCTCGGTGCCACCAGGTAGTCCGGGCTTCTCAAGACGCCTGTTGATGGCTGGATTTGCCAGCGGCACTCGTCGGAACCGAAGGGGGCGGCAGGGTGGTAGTCGACGGGATGACGATTTGCGGCGGCGGCGGCTTAGTAATGATGAACCCTAACTCGTGTACGAATAGAAGCCACAAATTACTCGCCGTTAAAACAACTGATTACTGTTACAATAATTAGTTTGTCATCCCCCCCCCCCCCCCCCCATTTTAACCTCGCTCTAATAATATAATTACTATTATGACATGAATACTAGCTAGTACTGATGAAAGAGAGTCAATCAATTTAAACCATCCGATCATAAATACTAGCTAGTATCTTTAAATAATACTAGTTAGTATGGGGGACCGTAAAAGTCCTCACAATTGATGTTGACATACATAGAAGAGTTGCAAAACAGAACGGAAGTACATAGAGAGAATTAATGGGAATGGAAGGAATTGGGAGGAATCATTCGAGGAGCCACGTGATGTCATGCCCCCTTCATGCCGAGTTTGGTTCGATGATAGCATCACCTTGATCTTGCCTTGATAAGACCAGTGGATGAGCTTCCCAGCTTCGGGGACTGTTGAGGGGATGGGCTACATTTGTTGGTTCTCTTACAAGAAGGTTACGAAGCTCTTGCTTTGCTGCTCGTAAAGATGTTGCAGGGGCGACGGCCGAGCACAAACAAGAACAGCCTTGCGCGCCAGACAGAGTTATGTTATTGGCCGGCAGCTGCGTCAAAGCTGTGTGCTTGCCAGTTCACTCTTTGATGCGGTATTTCTGGAATGATCTACTGGCAAGGATTCTCTTCTACAAATTGCCAGTCGTGGGTATGTATTTGATCCTAGTTATCCAGGTTAAATATGCTTGACTGAAACTGCCTGGTAAAGCCACCAATTCATCATCTGATCTTGTTGGAGAAAATAATCAGTTACATCAATTCCATTGAAATAAGCTATATCAATAATCCGTGAATTATAACGTTCGTTAGGCATTGTATGAACAGATTAACATAGTAGGCATGCATAGTTCACATGTGACATCGCCGAACTTTGCCACGTCCCAAATTAGGCATGTTGGGGGTACATGTATCCTCTGTTATTACCGAAATTTAGGCGACATTGAAATTAGTACTAACAGCTCTACTTCCTTATGACCCCAATGAACGTTGACATCAATTAATTCAACATCCTAAAACAGTGGACACTCAATCGAGCCACATGTGAAGAATAGCAGAACGTTTGTTGTGTGTTTTTTTTTTTAGAGTTTAACGTTGTTGTGTTGTGTTGTACATGGGGGTGTTGTGACAAGGGTAATTAACTCGTTCCTTGACAAGGCCCTGCTCAAAGGTGTCGAATGCGTGTTGTACGCCGGCCATCTGCTTTCTCCGCACCGACGCCATGCTCGCGGCCGCCAACCCATCATCTCTCCTAGACAGGAAACGACCAGGTCTAATCCGCATCGCACGAGTCCGATCTGGCGGATTACCGCGACCCAAGGGGCGGTCGCTATTTCAAATAGCGACCGCCCCCGAACATGGGCTTCGACCTCCTCTTCTTCGTTTCTCTGCTCAACAAAGCACCGCTGCGTCCTCATTGCAGCATCTTCCGTGAGCTTGCGGAGACTGCTGCTTCCCTGTCCTGGATTCTTTAGGCTGCCGAACCACAGCACGAGGTGCGACGCCGTGCAGAGCTGCCTGATGACCATGGTCGCTGACGACGTTCAGAGCTCCCCGTCAAGCAGCCATGCACTCCAGTCATGGTGACGAGATTCCAACGAGCGTCCCGCCTCAAAGCCGCTGCCGTGGAGTGAGCGGAGCGGAGGCCGGTCAACGGAGTCGCCAAGCCGCACCGCCTCACGGATGCCACTCCGTCGACCGGAGCACCTGCAGGGCGACAGCGTCGAGTGCACGTACGTGTTGGTATAATTCAATATGTCAGTAATCTTCGCCTCTCACAAAAATCTTTGCTGATAGCCGTTCTTTGCCCTGCTTCCAAGCGGTAGGTTGGGATGACTCCATGCCCATTTTGTTCCCTTTTTATAAACCAGACCAGATACTCTCAATTTGTTGAACCAATGCAAATTATCAATGTGGACATGTCTACTAGTTGATCGGTACCCACATGAGTCCATTCTTTGCATTTACTGTACAATAGTACATGCAACTTTTTGTTAGAAGAAGCCACACCCACTTCTCAGAAATCATCACCCCCTTTTGTTTTCTACTCGGCTGAATCTTTATATAGTTGCCTCGCTCTATTCCCCATTCTCGTGAGCTAGAGTCCCATGTCCATGTGTCTTGCAAGATATCTATAAGCATGCAAGAATTGCACAACAGAACGAAGTTACATAGCGAGAACAATCGGAATGGGAGGCTCCGGGAAGCCCCATCTGAGGATGCATATGATGCCCTGCTCCCTTTGCGCCGAGCTTGGTTCAACGAGAGCCAAGCATTGATCTCTCGTCAATCATTTTGGTGGGTGAGCTTCCCAGTTTCGGGGGCGGTTGAGGTGATGGGCTGCTGTTGTTCATGGTCAGTCAAGAAGCATAAAAGGCTGTTGCTTCGCTGTTCGTGAAGATGTTTCAGGGGCGCCAGCCGAGCACAAACAAGAACAGCCTTGCGCGCCAGACAGAGGACATACAAACACCCCTTGCTCTAATCTTTCTTCTCACGAATCTGCACTTGCATCAGTCATGTGAACACATACTTCTTGCCTGACACGTATGGTCTGATAATCGCAATGGTGTCATCTGGCATGCATACAAGGGTTTGCACAATAGAATATGCTAGCGAGAGCCCTCACTGGGATCGGAATGGAAGGCATCGGGAGGACTCATCTAGAAACAATCTGTAGACTTTTCACTCCCACTGCAGAGCTTGCTTGGCACTCTTTCCTTGCTCGACACTGAGATGGTGCCACCTGGTACGGCTCTCTCGTATGGCCCTCTCGCTTGGAGGCTGCCTGGAGGGATGCTGGTCGCGATCGAGGAGTATGCTTGACACTGAGTTCCTAATCGCCAAATCCATCAAAGCGCAGGCAGGCATATCTGCTGGATTGTTGATGATATTTTAGTTTTTCTAGCCGAGGGTTTGCAATTAAACAGCTCTAGTTCTTGCACCATCAGGTGTAAGCATTAGTCGGGAAAACTTTCCCTCCTGGCAGAAACAAATGACAAAAGCTATGGGACAGTCGGGCTATATGCTATTACCTTGGTATAGCAGTGAAATAACAACGTATGTGAAATAATATTTGCCTTGAAAGTACCGCTGAAGCAAAAGTAGTGCTACGACTGAAGCTTGAGCGAAAGAAAAGAAAATTCAAAGCCAGAGTTTGAGTAATATATAGATGACATGTAATTTATCCCTTGTCAAAAGGCACACTCACTAGGACTTCAGTCCTTGCCAACCATATATATCCCACACTTTCTATAGCTAGCATCCTGTGATTCCACTACATCTATATATAAAGACTGGCAATTTGGCATGCATATAAAGACGGGTTGCACAATGCACAGTGACAGTACAAGTGCTCTAGCAAATAGGAATGGAAGGTATCTGGAGGACAAGTTCCAGAAGATGAAGTGAAGCTTGCACTTCACTAGCTGTAATAGCAGGTCTAGTTCTTGTAGGTTACCATACATTCATATAGCTACAAGCAGGTCTAGTTCTTGCACCGTCCGGTGTCAGCATGTAAGCTGAGGATTACAAGCATGTGTATACACTACCTGATTCGGATCAACAGATAGACTGCAGCTTATGAATTCGGCCACTCCAAGCTTTTTCAATTTGAAGAAATTAGTAATGATCGCTTTTGCACGGTTATTATATATATTGGTATTTCAGACTATTTTTCTGTAATGACAATGTTAGGTAATTTTAAAAATATGTTGATGGTATTTTATTTATTCACGATGGCAGTACTGGGTAATCTTTTAAAACAAGTGGAGGGTATTTTAGACCATTTTTCATTACGACAATGGCGGGTAAATTTTTGTTCTGTTTTTCTCTAACTATAAATTTTCCCATGTGTTACTATGGGTACGTAATAAAAAAATTTACAGACAAGAAAAGGTGTGTGACAAAGGACCAATGTTAATAGCCATAGTCGAATTGTTGCAGTTACTTGTACAATAGTACATGTAACTCATTGTTAAAAAGGCACACCCACTTCTCACAAATCATCATGTCCTTCTGTTTTATAGAATTTGTTGCTCGGTTGCATCTATATATACATGCATCGCTCTGTTCCCAAATATGGTGATCCACAGTAGCAATCGTCGCAGTCCTGTGTGTGTGAATCAGTTGTCTTAGAAGATATATACTAAACGCAATGGTTGACGTTGTCATGCATAAAAGAGTTGCACAAGAAAGAACGACAAAAACGAGAGCTAGTCGGAATGGTAGGCATTGGGAGCACTATCTGAATATGTGGGATCTCTATTGCGCTTGCATTGATCCGACTTGTGGCTAAACTTCCCATCTTCAGTGATAATATTGCCATGGAACAAAAAATATAAAGAGAAAAATGTAGCCAAACTGGTCATGGAAGAAAAAATGGTACTAGTTGAGTCGATCATAATATTGCCATGCCATGAGTAGTTTTGGGCATTTGGGGGAAAGGCAGCACTAGTTTATGAGAGAAGAAACAATCTATTTGCTTCAGATTGAATTATGAATGTTTGAAGCAAATGATATATTCATAGTAGCATGTGCCATTCTACATCCTGCCATCAAATTCTTGTTTGGGTTCTGAATGTCTGAAGCAAGAAAAATGGTTTTGTACAATATTGCAGAGATTTGCAGAAGCAACGCGAAATGCAGTGAACTTTGCAATCACGGAGTTATACTTCTACATTCCAAAACACATCGTTCCATCAATTACTCGTGTCTTTTTCAGAAAAAAAAGGGGGAACCAAATTTGAACCTGACATTAAAAATTTAAACTATAAGCATGCCTCTACTTCCTTGTAACCCCAATGAACGTTGACATCAGTTAATTCAACGTCCTAAAACAGTGGACACTCAGTCGAGCCACACGTGAAAAATAGCAGAACGTTTGTTGTGTTGTACATGTTGGACATGGGGGTGTTGGGTCATCACGACATCCGCTTTATGCACCGACTGGAGATTCGCTCCAGCGAACCTAAGCGTCTCCACGCCGATCGATCAGAGGGCCCCAGACCTTGTGCGGCCGCCGCCTCGCGCCCTCGCCCGTCCACGGCCAGGAACAAGACAACACCCCTAATCTGCAGCCGTGGAGTGGACACCTCATGTGGTGGCGAAGGGTGTTCGTGGACAAGGCCGAGTTGCTGGAGACGGCACAATGTCATGGTGCCCTCAGGACGGAGCGAGCCCGCGACATCCATCCATCGCTCAAGGCAAAGGTATCGCGCCGTGAGCACCGATCGATCAAGCGACGATCTTGTGGGAAGAACGGGCGGCCGCCGGCCGACGAGGCCCCTTCTGGGCGTCAATGTCTCAAGGCTGAAGCGTCTCCGCTTTTCGCAGGATCGAGTCGGTACGCACTGATAAACAGACGCAACAGTACAACATATAAAAAGCACAAATTAAGTCTTTAAGTTATTACATTAGTCTAATTAAAACAACGAGTAGCACAGCGAAAGTCGAAACGATACAAATCCAAGTCCAAAAATAAAAGAGATACAAGCGCACGCGCTCACGATACAAGAAAATTCGCATCCAAAGCCGTGAAGATGCGAACTCGAGAGGAGATCACTCCTTAGTCTCCCAGTGGGCTGTCCAACCAAAAGGAAGCTGGCCATCCCACTGTCCACCTCCACCCGTAGAGTCAGGGATAAAGGTGCTACCTGTAATAAAAACATAAAGAGCCAAACCCTGAGCAACTAATACTCAGCAAGACTTACCCGTCAACATGGCTGTCTACAGCCGAATCCTAATATGCAATGCTAAAAAAAGGTGGCTGACTCAATAGCATAACTCGCACTAATTACTTGATCCTTTTTTTCAAGTTTTATTTTCACGTTAAACACTTATCCAGTAAAACAGTGTACATATATCTAAAACAGATATAAGGTAACAATACATCAGATAAGCAGTATACAATAAAGAGATATAAATAACAGTACTAGTCATCATCATCAAGCATATCACACTACGATGTGACGCAGTGAGCAAGGTTGCTCTTGACCGAGAACGGCGGCATCGATGTACATCCTGCAGGAGAAAAACCTGACCACACGACGCACACGCGTAAAGTCGCATGCGGCAACCGTTTGCAAGGGTCCCCCTAGAGCTGGCTGGGTCTCACACCTCCCGAGAAAGGCCTTTCCGCACGGTCCCCGTCCCAGACGTACGCCCCGATTTGGAAGCATCATTTCTCTCCCGAATACCAAGATAGAAAATGCAACTATCTGCGAGACACCAGGGCAACCCAAGCTACTAAGTTTACTAGGCCCATAGAAACACTAGCATGTGATCAGTACGTTCGAACTTGCTCAACAGGGCCAACAACAGACGGTCCTTAACCGACACAGACAGGGCTACCACCGTGAAGGCCCAGCCTTCTCCAACCATCCTACACAAATAATTCCCCGTCCGGTCTCAACAAATCCTAAATCCATCTAGTACAATCCAGGGTGATTCCTACCTCGCGAGTGGGACCTACCACTCGTCTTCTACCGTCCGCTAGCCACTAAGCCTAACAAGTTCTAACGTTACCTAGACCATATCTACAAAAATAGGACACAAGGTAAATCAGGAAAGGTAGTCCTAATGCAATTCTAAGGTTTCACATCAACTCCTAAAAAACCTAATGCACAATCAATTACTAGCCCCAATCAAGTGCAAAAATAAAATCTTAATTAGGGAGGCATGCACCGGGGCTTGCCTGGCTCAGGAGTGTAGCTAACTGGGTCAGCGGGGTCAGTGTCCTACTGCGGCTGCTCCTCCTGCACCTCCTGGGCCTGCTCCTCCGGCAGCTGGAAGTCGAGCGGCACCGGAGTCGTCTCTGTCACTACACGTTATGACAAGGATAATGCAAGTTAGATGCAAGTAATATGATGCAATTAAGAAACTTAATTATCTGATAGGACAGTTATTTACACTGTAAGTGCAAACGATTAACTTGTAGCACCCGTAATTTTGCTCATTTCGATAAACCTAAAATTTGGATTTTTCAAAAATTTTCAAATAATAAAAATGGATTAGATCAAAAATAGAGCTCAATGGAATTTTCTCGAAATTAAAACCATGCATGAACACTCATGTGCATATTTGCTATTTTATTGCCTTCATTTTAATTGTTGAGTGAGTGTTGAATTCCCTTTTCAAATTTGAATTCAAACTCCTTTGAATCCCCTCCAAAAATCCAATTGGAAATGTTTGAATCATTTCTCCTCTGTTGGGCCGCTCTCCTTCATCATTTCAGCATCAGCTGCGGCCCAGTTCCCTCTCCCTTTCTCCCCTCCCGCACGCGCGCGCCTGGGCCGCACCCCACGCGCTACCGCGACGGCCCGCTCGGCCCAACACCGCCCACGCCCGGTCGCCGACACGCGGGACCCACGCCTTCTTCCTTCTCCGCGCGCGCCGCCCGACCGACCGGCGTGCCGGCCGGGGATTTGCTTCCCCGCCGCCGCATTTCCTCCACTGCCGCCCACGCGTCGCTCTCCCGCTCTCTCCCGCGTTTCTCTCGCCCGGACCCCCTTCCTTCCTTCCCCCGGTCAAGCCGACAACTCGAAGCCCTAGCCGCCCTCGCCATTACTCCGGCGAGCTCGAGCTTTATGCTACCACGGCGTTAAAACCACGCGACCTCGCGACCGCAGCGCGCCCAGGCCCCTTTCTCCCTCCTCGCCGCGTGGCAGCGCTCCAGCTCCGGCCCCTACCTCCTGCGTCGC